>JAADXH010000732.1:0-17602 GCA_023337595.1 Globisporangium camurandrum | reverse complement strand
TATTGCTGGAAGGCGACACGCCACGCAATCCACTGCCGTTCCCAGCGCTAAATGCGCCATAGTGTGTACGGCCAAACGCTGCGCCGCCACCCATGTCACTTGTTGCTGCGAGCGGCGCGTGGTCGCGGTGGACGCTCGCAACTGCTGCAGCAGCTTGGACCGCAGCGACGTCTTTGCTGCGCTGGATCACGTCGTCCGGTGTGATTGGACCGTGTGGTAGGAGCGCCAAGAGGTCGAGATGCGACTTGTGCGGCACTGCGAGTGGCTTGATCGCTTTGCTGGCTTTCAACCCCGTTGCTTTTGTCGCCGCAGCGTCGGATGCAAACGCATTTGTAGGAATCGGAATTGGCGGTGGCGCCGTCTTGCGCTTCATGCACTGGATGATCGCATCAAACGAATGCCGAATCGACTTGAGGTCGTCGATCCCACTGCTTCCGTTGCTCGTACTCGTCGCTTTTGTGCTATGAATGCTGTTGTCGGTCGTTGCTGCTTGTTTCGGCGACGGTTTCTTCTTGCGGCCCA
This sequence comes from Globisporangium camurandrum, assembly GCA_023337595.1. Lineage (NCBI taxonomy): Eukaryota > Oomycota > Peronosporomycetes > Pythiales > Pythiaceae > Globisporangium > Globisporangium camurandrum. The sequence goes on along the minus strand of JAADXH010000732.1, from coordinate 17,080 downwards.
TGCCACTGGGCGTCGCTGCTTCGATCGGACGCATGACGATCGATGGTGTCGACGTCGAGGGCGGTGGAGGGAGGCCAGGGAGTGCGTGGCGCTCGGCAAACACAAGCAGCCGCTCGTTCTGCGGCAACCCGATGCGCGCATCCAAGCGCTCGGGCGTAAATTGCGCCATGTTCGATACAACAGCTGCGGCTGCGTGGCTCGCTTTCATCGCTTTCGTCGTGCCGCTTGCTGCGCCTTTCGTAATTGTAGAAGCACTGCTGCTGCCACCGGCCATGAGCTTCCCGTACCGGTCATAGCACTGTCGCGGCGTCCGCTTCTTGCAAAAGAACCGCGACACTGCGGCCGTCGAGTTCACGACGTGGGCGATCAGCGTCCAATTCGATCCGTACAGTTCAAACAGCTTCTTGAGTACGACGTCGTCGCGCGCGCTCCAGCTGTCGCGACTGCTCGCGTCGGTTGGATTCGTTGTCGTCGACAGGCTGCCCTTGCGGCCGCGGCCCGTACCGACGCCGGTCGCGCCTTTCGTCTTCTTCGTCGGGCGCGCCGAGCTGCTCGTTGTAGCATGCACACTGTCGAGACTTGAGCCACTTGCAGCAGCTGCGCGGCCACTGGCGCTCGCCGTGTTGCTATTCGCTCCTCCACTTGCACTGCCAGCGCCGCCACTCGTTGCGTCGATTGTCGGACCGAGAATCCCACTGAGCACCGACGCGTCGTCCCACGACGCTGCGTCCAGCGCATCCAAGTTCGTATCGCCCCAAAAGTCATCGTCTTCCAACTCTGCGACGTCTGCAGCGATTGGAATGCCTTCGAGGTCGACGCGCTGCTCTTTTATGTTCGCGTTGCTACTGTTTTTGAATGCGCCGCCAGTTGCAGCAGCGTCGAGCTTGCGCTTGTTGCCCGTGACGCTCGTTGCTGCACTCGCTGCATGGCCGAGACGACCGGTCGCGCTGTTTGCTGCGTTCGCGCGCTGTTTCTTCGTCTTGACCGGTTTCCCAGACGCGTCGAGCTGCTGTGTGGCAGCGTTGAGCGCCAGCTGCTCGCTCTTGATCTTCACCGGCGTTGCAGTCGGTGGCGCAGGCGCCGGCACGCGGTACGTTGCGTGGAACACGGTCTGCGTCGCGTCGATCGCTGCAGCGTCCTGGATAACAAGTGGGGGGTACTGTCCAGGTGCTGGTGGCTGCGGCGGTCGGTAGATGTCGACGTCGGCTTCTGCGCCGCGTGCTTGCAGCACAGCAAACAGCTTCGCAAGTGTCGCATCGTCGACTGGCGCAAATCCACTGGAAGCAGCATCAATTGCTGGATAGAACAACAGTTCAGCAGTGTCGCACTCGAGACTCCGCTGGGCGTTTTCCAGCATGACGAGCTCGTCAAACGAGTGCGTCGCACTGGGAAACGACACATCTGTTCTGCTGCCTGTCGCATACTCGTCGTCACTCGTGTTGTTGTCATTGCTGCTGCGCAACTTGCGATGATCCGTAAGGCGCTGGACAAAATCAACTGCGTACCACTCGACCGGCATCAATTCGTCCGTGTTTGCGAGCAGCAAGTGCTCGTCTGCGTCAACGTCGACGTCATGGACGGCAAGTGGCGTCTCCAATTCCTCCTCCTTACTGACAACGTACTGCGTCGTGCTCTCCGCATCGCGCGTCCTCTCCCCCAACGCAGCGATCGTCGCTGCTGCAGCCGTCCCAGGTGCCGCAGCGTTCGTCCACCAACTCGGCTTCTCGAATGCGCCAGCAACGCCAAGCAACTCGGACGACGGCACTGCGAGCAGCTCCAGCGGCGACAGTTCAAACACTTTGTCGGTCACGCACGCACCGACGCGCAGCAGCGACGCTTCGAGCGTCTGTTCGCAGTGGAGCCGATACACCGGCACGACGTCGCATCCGACCGCCAACTTCGCCCAACTTGCACGGAGCTTCGCGTCGCACACGGCGCTCCAGTCGCTATCGACCACGACGATCGCATCCGCGCCATAGACCGTCGCTGCGCGCGTGCCGTGGAGCGTTGCGAGCCGCGTCGATGCGAGCGCAATTTGGACAGTCGGCCGCGCGGCAAAGTGCATTTGCGCGCGGCACTGCGCGTTCAAATCGCCCGTGATCCGAACAAACGAGAGCTCCAAAAGCGTCAGCAGCACTTCAATGACGGGAAACAGCGCGCTGCTTTGGCAATAGACGACGACGCGGCGCTGTTCAAGCGTCACAAGACGCGGCAATAACTCTGCGAGCGCTGCGAGCTTTCCGGAACTATCGAGCAGGGTCCGTTCGTCGGCAAGTGCGAGTTTATCAACGTCGTTCACGACGTCGACGCAATTGCAGATCGATCGGAGGTGCAGAATCAATTCGAGCCACTTGCTCAACGATAAATCGCGTCTGCAAGTCGCAGCTCCAAATGCGCTGATCGCATTCTGGTACTGCGTCGATTGCGCAGCAGTCAATTGGCACGCGACGCTCTGTTCTTCCAACTTGCCCAATTGTGCGTCGACGTCGCTGCGGACGCGACGGAGACTGAGACACGCGAGCGCAACGAGCGCCGCATTGATTGTTGTGGTTGACTGCGCAGCTGCTTTCCACAACGTTGTAGCTGCTTGTGGTGGTTTCCCACTCGCTTGTAGCGCATTTGCAGCGCCCATGCGATCGAATTCGAGCATGTGGCACAACATCTCGCGCGTCTGATCGTCGCTATTGCCGCTGTCGCCATTTGGATCGAGCAGAAACGCTGCGTACGCGTGTCGCAAGTGCCCGTTTGACCAACTCTCCATCGGTCGCCCGCAACACAAGACACGCTGCTGCGTTTGCTGCACGCGTCGCAATGCGGCAACTGTCTCTTTTTGTTCAAACAGCGCATCACAGTCGTTTTCGACGACAATCGTTTGCCATACACGACACTCTACGAAAGCATCGACGTCTGCTATAAACTGTGAAATCGGACACAAAACTGCAAACAGCGGCAACAGATCGTTGCGCCAGAGCACTTCCGAGTCGTCAACTTCCATCAAGAACGACGCTGCTTCTGAAGTGGTAGACCCAGCAGCAGCCTGTAACGTCCAGTCGCGCTGCAATGCCAAGCGTTCGTTTGCTGTTGACGTGCTGCTGTAGATCTGGATGCGCCACTCGCGACGCCACACGCGCAAGTAAAACTGCCACTTTGGCAATTCAGCATCAGCAACGACGATCAAGTGCGGCCCCTGGCTGCTGTTGGACGCCAAACCGTCGGTCGTAGCCGCATCGACGTCCAAATGGCTGCTTGCGAGCGTCAGGAACGCAGCGATCACTGCTGCTTTGCCCATCCCGAGCTGATCGTTCAGTAACATGTTGCACTTTGCACTTGCAAGCGAGCGCATCCACCGCAGCGCACGCACTTGAAATGGTGTTAATGCAGTGCGAGGACTGCTGTTACAGGCGCTCAATGCCACCAGCAACGCGTCTGGCGTATCGTTGTCGTTATTCACAGCCATTGCGTCGCGCGCAGTGCGACCTGCAGTGACAATATGCTGCATCGATTGCTTTGCAGCAGCAATGCGCGTCGCGTCAATTGCGTCGTCGCTTGTTGTCTTGACCGGCAAAAACTGCAATGTCGTCGTCGTTGCAACTGTCGTTGCGTCTGCTGGATCGACATCGACCGCCAACCTGTCGTCGCCATTCTCTATCGCAGTCGCTTCTGCGCTATCGGTCGCTTCCAATCGCACACGCGCGCGCGCCGCAATGCGTTCGATCGAGCGCCAGAACGCTGAAATACGCGTCGCAACGTCACGGGCGCGCGTCCGGTCAGCTGCTTCGCGCCGCTTGCGCTCGGCACTTTGCGCAGCGACGGCATCGAATGCGACGCGGCGCTGCAACGCGCGTTTCCAAGTGCGCTCGGCCGCAAAATCGCTCGCCATCCACTGCATTTCGGCCAACACAAAGTCCCAATGGCTCGTCCGACGCGCAGGTGTTGCCAATCGCGGCAGTTGCCGCTTCCGTGTGGTTGTCAAATGCCGCTGTTGGACGTCCCGTGCAAGTGCAACTGTGTCGCGCACGCGCACTTCAAACGTCTCGTAGCGCTGCTCGAGTGATTTGGGCTGTGACAGTCGCTCGTTTGTATTGGTCGATACAGTAGAAACAGCTGCAGATGGACTGGCGGTCGCAACAAGCGGCGTTGGCTGCTGCTGTTCGAGCAACGACAAACGAGTGCTGCTCCGATCTGCCAGACGCGCGTACTTGGCGCTCGGTATCAACGTCCGAACGACGCGCTTTGCAGGCAGATCGACTGCTTTAGAAACAGTAGAAGCGATAGAAACGATCTCTCGTGAGCGTTTCTTCCGGTCGACGTTGTCGGCACCATCTGGTGCAGCGGGCGCAGCAGCAGCGGTCGCTTCGATGCTGTTCGTGCGATGGAACGGCAGCGCGTCGGTTGCAATCGCAGACGCGTCGTCGTCGTCGTCGTCACTCGTCGATTCGTTTCGATTGCTGCTACTATTTGCTGTGGTGGGTGTGTTGTTGTTGCTGCTGCTGTGAACGTCGCGTGTTGCGTCCTGCGCTGTCGCAAGCGCATCACGCTGTGTTACGAGCTGACTGTTTGTGTAAATGAGGAGCGTCAGTCGCGTGGATCATCGTATGATAGCAGAAACAGACAGTAAACGCAGGATGGACGCACCGCAATAACGACGCTTTGTGCGCTGTGATCTTGGCGCGGATCGCGTCGATGAGCGTTGTGGCGTCGTTCGTGTCGGTCGCCATCGTTAAAAGAGCAGACGGATTCTCCAGCAGCGCTGCTGGTTCATCTACATGAACAAATAGACAGTACACAAACGTGTCCGCATCCGTCAGTCCCTGCGTCTGCTTGCATGCGCCATAGCGATGCTGCATGTCGTGTGTCGCGTGTTGCGACGAGTACAGAAGCACACAATCATGCACGTACGCATTCACACACACACACGCGGCAAGGCAGAATGGAGGAGCGCGGCGACACGAAATGCGGATTCCATTAGATTTGTGGTTACTTTCCCTCCCAAACTGCCCTTGCCGCCTTGGATTTTGAATACAAAATGTGGTCGATATTGGCCCCACGATAGGCACACACGCACGCACGCCAATGTAGAGACTCGGACGCACCGGTGCCTGACGTCGTCGTGCGGGGTGATTCCGCAGTCGCGGCGAGCACGCGATTGCGACCCACGATGACAGCGACGAGAGCGCACGCGCGCGTCGAGCGGACGGATCGAGGCGGACGGACGGCGGGGAGGGGGCGATCGCGCACGCGCGTTTGTTGAAAGAACGTGAAAAAGGGGGAGATTTTGTGGCGCGCTACAAACATCAAGTCCATCGAAACATAATTGTATATTACTGTTCGGGGATATCTCGCGTTATATGCTCGAAGTGTTTGCTGATATATACTTTTTATCAAACATTGTCTGGATTATTGGCAGCGACTACAAAAGTTGTTCATGCGTTTGTTCTGTTGAACGTACACCGGATATTATTGGCACATGAAGATTATAACGTACGAAGTAACATTTGAGCCAGCAATGTATCAATCGTCAGCAAATTCGACAGAGTAATTACTGACACCTGTACGCTCAACGCACTCTACGCTATATGCTGTAAATGTTTGTTGACATTTATTATAATCACATATTGAGTTTGATTATTGAAACACACCCAACTGTAGTTTCAAATGCGTCCTTTTTGAGAGAACACGAGAATCAATCTATCTATGTACGAATAATATACTTTTGATCGTGTTCTAGTGAAATATTACTCTCAACTTATGACGGTAACTTTCTGTGTCGACCTTTTTGAGAAAACCTGAGAAGGTATTGCATTATCATTTTAGGTGAGACTTGTGCGAACGATTGAAAGCAGGCGTGTGAGTGACTGTGTTCGTTCACATGTCGACTCCATGTGTATGTGCATGTGTGCTTATGTGTGTGTGCTGCACACGTGGCACACGTATGCAGTGCGTTTATGCTCGTGCTAGTGTGAACCAGTGCTTGTGTACGCATGGCACACGTGATCGATGAACTGACGCTGCTGATGCGTTTATGCGCTTTCTCAATCGCTGACAGACCGTGACTCCCACTCGCCTACTGCGCATCCAGTGCTTACAAGAAGTACATCACACGTTACACAAAACAGCCGCGATGGCAGACGAGCTGCTGCAGATGTTCCAGAGCATCACGACGAGCGACCACGACGAGCTCGTCGAGCAGTTTGCGTTCTTGTTGGAGCTCGACCACGACACGGCGACGTTCTTCCTCGAGTCGTCCAACTGGAACGTTGAAGTCGCAGCGAACAACTACTTGACAGCCATGGACGCACAGGAGAGCAGTCATGGCAGTGGCTTTGGCCACAGCAACAGCAACAACAATAACCATAGCGACGCGTTGCACCACAACGACCTACAGACCGAAGACCTCGACATGGACGCAACTGATAGCAGCGACTCGCGTGCGGCAGCAGCAGCGCCACCGACTGCGCAGTTTGTCAGCGACCTCAGCGAGTCCCAAGCCACATTGTTCCCACCAACTGCCGTCGTCAACATGGTGCGTCTACCACAAACTGGCTCTTTCTCTATCTCTCCATTGCTCACACCCTTGCTTGTTCTATCCCACTAGCTTTGGAGCTTTGTCAACACGAGCGACTGCGCGTGGCCGGACGATACGCTCCTTGTGTTTGCGCAAGGCGAGCACTTTGACGGCCCGCAGCAGATCCCAGTGCGCGCAGCAGCGCACGAACGGATAGAGATCCGCGCGGCGCTGCGATTACCAGCGACAGCAGGTGCGTTTGCCGGCAGCTGGCGCCTCCGGAGTGCGACGAGTGGCTTCTTTGGCGACCCGGTGTGGGTCGTTCTCCACGTGGGCGACAGCGGCACAAAAGCAAATGCGTTTGAGCCAACGACAGCGACAGTTGGAAGCGACAACAGCAAGCAGCATTTTGAATACGTGCAGCAACAAACAGCGGTTGGTACTGGCGGTGGCAGTAGTGCGATGGGTGGACTGAGCAACAACGACATGGAGGACATGGACCTCTGAGTGTCCTATTGACATACAAAGGAGGAGGCACTGGATGTCACCCGTGCGTCAGCTGTTGCAGTCGTACTACATTGCTGTTTTGCGTTTGTTTAGTTGTGTTTTGGTACAAGCACTTGCTGTTGAAGTGAGAGGTCGCGGCAGTGCGTCACGGATACTGTGACTCGTTGTAGACGAAATCACCGTCGCTAATGTCCTTTGGTATGAATCCAAGACATAAAACGTCCTAGAACATGTTACTTCATTCAAAGTATCCTTTTCCTAGCTGTTGTGTACTACGTAAACCTATGCTTGGGTATGAGCCATGACAGAAATTGTCCTACAAAAGGATGAAGCTCGGAATTATTTATCTTCAACTCTTTGTCCTTGTCCTACACTTAAATGGTTTTTATCCTGTTCAATGTGGTCATTCCTTTCAAGGTGGTTCTGCCGCAACATATTTAGCAAACACAGATCACTCTCGCTCAAACGCGCAAATAGTCACCCCCCCCAGAGCAACCAATCATACTGTCTTGCTTGCATTCTCACAGGACAGACAACGTTAGATAGCAATCACGCTTCAAACGAAGTGTGTGACTGAACTTCGAGCAAAGCGTGCAGCTCTGCAACCGACTGGCGCTTGCAGCATTCGATGTAGCTGCGACAGTATACTGGTAACGCAAAGCAGCAATACCTTATCACGTTGTGCTACTTCGATCGTGCAACACACTTTAACACATATGCACCACGTGCTATTGCTATTGTACCATACTACTGTAAGAATATATTCCATCCATTCAAATCACACTCAAAACTGTTTAATTGAGATAAACTAAAAGTTGCGAGTTGAAGTGAAAATCGCAACAGCAACCACATGTCGGCAAACAATCTGTGATAAGACGACAACAACATGCACCGCACACTGCGTTGGCGGTGCGTGCATCTCACAGCACTAGCACTGACGTTCGCGACTGTCGCTCTCACTGCTGCTGCGCCAAGCTTGCTCGACACCCTCGACGTGTACCAACCCGACCTACCAGCAGTCGTTGCCATAACCGACGCCATCGACGACCTCGAGCTGCGCGTGTATTTGCCAGCAGACGTTACGACCAGCACTTCTTATATTGCTGCATCTAGTGTGCATGTGACGCCAACGAGCAGCACATTCACGTTCGCGCCATCGTCGTTCGTATTCACACCAAGCGAGTCAGTCGTGCACTTTCGTGCTTCGCCACTCGCCACTGGCACAGCTACGATCGAGTTTATTGCATCTGACGCGACGTCCAACGCTACTATCGTGCTATTCGCACAGGCGATCGAAATTTTGCTACCGCCAGTGTCGTTTGCACCGACGGACGTTAATTGGCACGGCGTCATCCTCCTGAACGACTCGTTCGATGAGCTGCCACCGCCAACAGATGCATCACAACCATCATCATCATCGCTCTGGAGCGACCTCGTCCATGGCTATCCAAGCAGCGCATGCGGTGCATTCGACGGCAACCAGGCGCTGTATTTTACTGCACTCGGTGACCGATTCGCAATGACAACGGCGCTCGAACTGCATGGTTTTCATGGCAAGATGCACTTTCATCACGTCTACGGCGCACAGGCAACGCAAACGTACGACGCAACCGGCGACAATCGCATCTCGTGTGAGCGCGTTGACGCTAACGAAGAGACAACATTCAGTTACTTGCCGCAAGGACAGGACGCAACAAACGCGAGTGCGTGGCAAGCGCTGCTACAAGTGCCACTAGGTGCTAACTTAGAGACGTTCCCCAACGCATTTGCTGCCTATTCGGTGCAGCTGCCGCCTGCTGCGATGCACGCAACAACGCAATTCCGCTGGCAGCAGACGAACCACTCGAGCTTTCCATTGGACGTTGCTCCCACTTGGACGCCAGACGACGTGCTAGCGATTGCAAACGACCGCACGAGCGTCAATGGGCAGCTTGGGCACTACGAACAAGCGCAGTGGCATTATCGGAATCTATTCGACCAGTGGGCGATCGACAACGTGCGTTTGGAAGTGCGTCTGAACGCGCCGCTGTTTGTTTTAGTTGACAACGACGTTGTTGGTAGCGCAGCAGTCCACATTGAGTCACTTGCGCCACGCAGTTGGGTCGCATGGCGCGTCGGTGATGGCGCACATGCGTTCCCCACGTGTTTAGAAGACGATGTAGCGCAAGCGCAAACAGCAATTGCGCTGCTCACAGTCAGCGGCTACGTCCACGCAATTGCGTGTCTCCGCACTGCCGACAATACGCTGATCAGTAGCTTCCCAGCGCGCTCGATGCGCGTGCGCGTCCAAGCACAAGCGCCACAGCTCACGAGCGTCGTCGATACGACCACGAGCATCGATGTGTGGCGCGTGACGCTCGCGTGCGACACGTGCAGCTTCATGCGGTTTACGCAAACGACGGACAGCGATGTTGTTGACAAACAAAATTCTCCTAGCTGTGCGTTTGCGACGCGCGTCGACGCACGAACGCACGTCGTCACTGTGACGTCGAACGCACAGCTCCACGTCGTTGCGTGTGGTGATCGATTGGATCCCAGTGACGTCGTTGCGTCTGCTCCCTATAGAGTGCAGCCACGTGCGCCAATGTTTGTGTTCGACACGCCGGACGTCACAACGACGCGTTTTGTAAACGTCACGATCGTTCCAATTGACGCAGCGCTTGTGCGCATTGTGTTTGTCGTTGGTACTGACGACAACGTCGCGCTTCCAGACTGTTCGTGGTCCAGTAGTAGCATAGAAGAAGAGAATCAAAGCGTCACGATCGACGTTCGCGTCTCGGACGTCGTGCGCGCGATCGCGTGCTGCACAGATCGCCGCTGCGACGACAGCGATGTCAGTACGTGGGGACCACTGCGTACAGTGCGCGCAGTCGCGCCCGTCGTGACGACTGCGTGCAGCCGCACACGCCCGCAAACTGTCGTCGTGTACTTTCAGACCGTGACGATCGACACGAGTGTACGCTACGTTGTGGGCGATGCACTGGGCGATGACACTGCAGCACAACGGCTCACATGCTCCGAAACGAGCGGCGCGTTGTACGATGGACGGCCGATTCAAGTCACGACGAACGCTTCCACTGTCTTTGCAATCAGCTGCGGCGCTGGCGTCCAAGCGAGTCGTGTCACGGCGACGCTGATCACACTGGACGCCTGCTGCGCGGGCTTGGACGCGTATACACATGCAGCGTGTGCGCACGTGCTGCTCTTTGAGGATACATTCGACACTGACGCAGCGTGTGTGGACGCAGCTGACAAGTGGCACAAGCGCACGAGTCAGTGGGGCGGCGCGAACGTGAACGGCGGCGTCCATCGTGACAACGTCGCGTGTGAGTGGGACGCTGCAATCAACAAATCTGTATTGGCGTTGACTGCACATGGCGATTTGTTTCTAGGCAGCAGTCCGATTGGTAGTGAACGCACAGTTGATAGTATTAGCGATAGCGATAGCGTCCTGCGTGAACATACAGTCGACGACTCGATGCTGCAGTGGACACTCGCTGGCGCATCGTCATTACCATGCAATGGCGATACAAAGCGCTGCGCTGCGCGGCGCGTGGGTGCGGCTGTCACGACAACACTGGCACTGAATGCCGGCGTCGTCGTACTGCGTCTGAAGCCCTGTGCTGCGGCGCGTGGGACACTCACACAGCTCTGGTGGGGCGACTCGCTCGTAGCAAAGGAGAACAAACAGCCCGTGCCGTTTCTATCGCTCTGGAAAGCAGCGCTCGCACAAGCAACAACGACGCTCCAGCAGCCGTTTGTGCTCACTGTGCCATCTGACACGAGCAGTAGTCGAAGTAAGAGGAGGAGGAGGAGCACCAGTCTAGATGATACTGACGGCTACATGGAGCTCGCGATGCAGTGGAATGCGACGGAAGGCCGCGCAAACGTGTATATCGACGGCGTCCTGGTCGAGCAACAGCAGCAGCTGACGACAACAAGCAGCAGCGATGCTAGTGTGACCTCGCAGTCGCTTCGATTGAATCAGTCGCTCTCGCTTGGTGTCTGGTTCCCAAACACACTTGCGGGCGATCCGTACTTTGCAACCTGCCGCGTCCTCGTGGACAGCGCCCGCGTGTTTGCGTTAGAAGTTGCTGGGGGCCGCTGGTGCGACATTGTCGGCCGTGAAAGTGGCGACGACGGTGGTGGTGACGCTATGGAGGAGGAGCGAACTTTGCAGCTGTTGCACCGCGTGCGCTGCGCAACGGACGCCGACTGCCGCGCAGCTGTCACGCAGGATTGTTTCATGGACGTGTACGAAGCGGTGTGCATCCCGCTGCACGACGAACTCGCAGGTGTTGATGATGTGGATATGGATGCCACGAGCGCTACGCTCAACGACGATGAAAACGATGATGGTATACACGAGTTGCGCCAGCCAACCAACCAATTCTGTCACTTTCGGCTTGCGCCAGCTGCGCACTCACGTGGATCGACCACTGACATGAGCGACCGCACGCAGCGTCGTGTGTGGCCAGCATAGCAAGCGCAGTTGCAGGTGACGGTAGACTTGTCGAAGCGCTTTCGCGTCGCACCATTTGTGTGCATCAACGACACTAATATCCTAAGGCATCTGCGGATAAGCAAAGTGCGTGTGTAGCCCCTGTCAGCACTGTAGCCAAGTCGCGACGCCACCTAGAATCGATTCTAGGTGCGTACAGTATCGATGACTACACTTGTACAAACATTTTGCCCAAGCAGAACGATAAACGTGCGGCTGATCTCAATGTTTTACGCTGCGGCGCACCGGTCGATCTCAATTTCACGAGCGGTGCGCGGCGCCGATGTACTGACTGTAGTCACGCCACTTGTGAACTTGCCTTGTTCGCACCAACGATGGCGACTCCGCGCACCTTGCTCGCTTCGCCTCGACTCAGTGCTGCTGCGGCGCTGACTATCCTCGCAGCCTCAACGCAAGGTGTGGCATCGCATTTGACTGCGGAAGCGCACCACGAGAACGTCTGGACGCCCGCGTTCCCAATCGTCCCGACGGCAGCCCCAACGCACAAAATCAACCACACCCTAATCCCGCTCTTCCAGGGTTTTGATGCCCAGTGTATCTGGAGCACGTGCAGCGACATCTCGATCGGCACGCCGCCTCAGACGTTTCGCGTCGACTTTGATACAGCATTTAGTGACTTGTGGGTCATCAACTACGTCGCCCCGGAGTCGAATCGCTCGCATTACAACCACACCAAATCGCGCACGTACGAAGGCGATGGCACCACGGGATTGTAATTGCAATGGACTACGCGTTCGATAGCTTTGCGTCGCGTGACACGGTCCAACTGGGCGACTTCACGCTTGCGGACGTCACATTCAAAGAGGTCACAAATGTGTTCCAGCCTCAAAACTTTGAGCAAATCGACGTCGATGGTATGGCCGGCTTGCACTCCGACGCGAAAAAAACCTCGTCGTCCGCCAACTCGTGGACGCTGGTGTGATGGACAGACCCGTGTTCACATTCTACTTCAAACGGCAATCCATTGATGCAAAGTCAACATGCGCAACTACAAGTGCTGTTAAGAGCAGTGTCCGTTCTGTCCGCCAAGCACCGAGCCAAATCGGTGAGCTCTCGATAGGCGTGATCGACTGCTCGTCGCACAGCCCAGACATCGTGTTCCACCTCGACGGCGTCACGCTCGCACTTTAAAAACGCGACTACACGCTTTCTGCCGACGACAGTGGTGTTCGTAGCAACAGTGATGGTGGCAATATCGCCGATCACGCGCCACCACGATGCCACTTCGCGTTCTCCGGCGCTGATATCGATGCGTGGGTACTCGGTCGACCGTTCCTGCAAGCGTTCTACGCCGTGTTTGAGTTGAGTGACTGGCGCAACGGTAAATTACCGTACCTGGGCTTTGCACCAGCAGTGTAGATGTTGACAAGAGGCGCCAACGCAGCAACGTCGTAGCATGTGGGTGATCGATGTGTCAGTTCTGCCTGGCTTCGATGAAGTGATTTAATTTAACTGCATTTTAGCTACACTGATTGTACAATCACATTTTTACTCGCGTCGTTTCAAGCAGTGGCACTTGTATTACTACATTTTGTATGACAGATTTCGAAACGACGCGAGTAAATACCTCAGCGATCGCCACGGCATTGACCTCGACGTGCTGCAGTAGCATCCACGCACCTACGTTGTCTCGATGCGCAAGTATCGACTCGTTGCGAAGAAAGGCGAAGGTACGTTCTCCGAAGTGCTCAAAGCGCAGAACGTCAAAGACAACAAGTACCATGCGATCAAGTGCATGAAGAACCACTTTGAGAGCATCGACCAAGTGAACAACCTTCGCGAGATCCAGGCATTGCGCCGACTCTCGCCACACCAGCACATCGTCAAGCTCGAAGAAGTGCTATATGACCAGCCATCGGGACGCCTCGCGCTCGTGTTCGAGCTCATGGACGCCAACTTGTACGAGATGATCCGTGGTCGGCGGCATTACCTCAAGCCCGAGCTCATCCAGTCGCTCATGTACCAGCTCGTCAAGTCGCTGGACCATATGCACAACAAGGGCATCTTCCATCGCGACATCAAGCCAGAGAACATCCTCGTCGAAGACAACCGGAAGCTCAAGCTCGCGGACTTTGGATCCTGTCGTGGAATCTACTCGAAGCAACCGTACACGGAGTACATCTCGACGCGGTGGTACCGCGCACCCGAGTGTTTGCTCACGGACGGGTACTACGGCCCGGAGATGGACATGTGGGGCGCCGGGTGTGTCTTCTTTGAAATCACGTCGCTGTATCCGCTCTTCCCCGGCTCGAACGAACTCGATCAGATCCACCGGATCCACAAGATCCTCGGGACGCCTACGCCTGACGTCCTCGACGTGTTCAAGCGCAAAGGCGCGGCGCACATCGACTTCAACTTTCCAAAAGACGACGGTACGAGCATCGCAAAGCTCGTGCCACACGCATCGGCAGCTGCGATCGACCTCATGCACAAGATGCTGTCGTACGACCCGAGCAAGCGCATGATCGCCCGTGAAGCACTGCGCCACGAATACTTTCGTGACATGCGCGAGACCGACGAAGCGAGTGGGAGTGACTTGCAGCAGTCGGCGCAACAGACGCAAGCGCAGCAGCCGCCGTCCATGGCGCTTGGCGGCGGGAAGCAGCGCAAGAACAAAGAGGAGAACCCAGAGGATACGAAGCTGCCGCTGCCGTCCATACAGAGCAGGTGCGTTGCTCCTGGCTGTTTGTCCTATTTGACCTAACACACCTCTTGCATTGACTGTTTATACGAAATAGCGTCCATCCAATGCCAATGGCTGAAACCAACGCAAAGCATCACGACAGTAGCGCGTACGACGACAGCGACGAGCTCCCGCCGATCAATGGCGGCGCGAAAGCGAAAACAACCAAGCACGCAATGCCCAAAGCGACGTCGCTCAAACCCAGAAGTATGGCACCAGTGGCACATGCGAATGGCTCGCATACGAACCGCTCGTCCGTCTTCCAAGACGCGATGACGTCCAAGAAAGCGGCAGCAAGTACGAGCAGCTCGATCACGCAGCTGCCGCTCAAGAAAGTGTCGCCACAGCCTGCTGCTGCGACTACAAAGTCCAAGAAGCAGCATGGTGCCAGTAGCACAATACCGAGCAGTCTCGGCGACGTCTCGCATGGTGGTGCGTGCGTTCTAGGTGTTGCGTGGTGATATCTTGCTAATGATATGTCGCTTGTCTGTTGTTGGCGTCTGCACAGGCGCCAAGTCGCGACGAAAGTAACGCAAGGGATGAATGTTGTGACCACGTAGTACCGCAGTAGTTGCGTCGCGTATCGAGTACTGTAGTAGTGCGTTGCGTCGAGTACTGCAGATGATTTGAGTACAAAAGCTCGTGTTCTCAATCATGTTGTATATTTGTTCTGTGCAAATATCTAGGACAAATTGTTTCACCTAGGACAAATGAAAGAATACCGATAGTTGTTATTGTGATGATGGTACTTCTAGAACAATACACATTATCTGTCCTGCCACATCGCATGAATTTTGATTTAGGATACATTTCGTTAACACAGAAAACGAGGACACGTCAGGTAGGTGTTATTAGGGCACCTGTGTGCTTGGAACGACCCCACTGCTACTGTACTATGCCAGTGGCGCAATGTGTTCTCTATAGATCTTGAACAGCGTCATCGAGAGTCCGACGACACCGATACAGACGCCTGCACCGAGCATCAAGAGCGGTCCAACGTGGTGGCGCGAGACGACCGGATGGGGCGACAGCAATACAAAAAACAGCGCTGGCATGATGAAAATCAAGAGCGATCCACTGACGGATCCGACGATACTCAGTGGAATCTTGACGCTCGGGACGAAGATGCTGCAGATCAAAATCAGCGCGAGCGACACGAGCGTCACCGTCGCATACTCGCGCATCGTCGCCGCGCTACTCGGTGTCTGGACGCCGTTGTTCTTCCTGCGCAGCACGACACTGAGAACACACGATCGGAACGGCCACAGTGCAATTGGCGCCGTCAACAGCAACGCGAGGCCCATGCACGTGCGGCCAATGAGCAGTGGCAAATGCAGCGCGGGGTTCGCTGCGACGTACGCTTCGGAAAAATTGAGGAGAATATTATCGCGCGTCGCTGCGCCAAACTCCAAATAGCCTGCGATACCGATGATCTCGTAGAGGACAAATGCAATTGCGATCGCACCACCGACTGCGCGGTTCATGCGCTGAATCGAACGACTTCGGAGTTCGTCGTAGACTGGGAGCGCAGTGTTGTGGCACGCAAACGCGCCGATCAAGAGCGTCACGGTGTAGACGCTCCCAGGCTCGACTTGAACAGCGACGACGCTGTTGGGTGCGGCAGTCCACTCGCCAGTCGAGTGTTTCGACAGCACGACGAGCGCTGCAACGAGCACGAACGCAACGACGTACGTGATCGAGAGGATCGCCGCAACGGACGCGAGGCGCAACTTGCCAATCCGACGCGTCAGCGACAGCGGCAACACGACGCCGAGCGTACAGACGACCGTCACGTACCACTTGTGTGCGTCGCGCACGCCGGCAACGGCCGCCAGCAGGTCGGTGATGAAGATCAAGTAGCTCACGAGCGTCCCAAAGCCACCAAAGATGAACGTAAACTCTGCGAGCTGCGTGCCACGGATGCCCATCGTATAGTGCCCGAGGCTCTCGTACGTCTTTGCACAGTGCTGCCCAGCGCGGTCGCTTGCTGTGAGGAGAAGGTAGACCGAGTAGCGCGTGATGAGCGCAATCGCGAGCATCACCGCATTTCCCAACAGCCAGCCGCTCGACGCGATTGCGAATGGCACTGCGAGCGTCCCGGACCCGAGGATCGTGTTTGTGAGCGTAAACATCGACCCCACGACTGTTGCAGTCGCGTGGCGCTCTGCTACTGTTGTGGCAGCACCTTCGATGTCGATGTCGAGTGGCGGGAGCACGGACTGACTGCTGTCACCACGCAGCAGCCACTGCTTCTCAACTGCGCCAGTGCCATTCACGCGTGGACTCTCGACGTACTCGCCCATCGAGACCGGTGGGCACTCGCACTGGTGCTTGATCGTATCATAGATCTCTTTCGACGCATGCTTGACTGGCGACAGCGTGAGTCCACATGCGTGCGTCGATGGCGCCGGCGGGCTGCTCGTGACGGCATCACGCTTTGGTCGAGACGATGACGGCTGCTGCTGTTTCTTCATGACGGGTGCAAGCGTACTCACGGTGCTGGCGCGAACTTATTGACCCGCTGGCTTGACGTGTGCGAGTAGCGGCGGCAGTGGCAGCAAGCGCAAGCGATCGAGTGAGTGGTGGAAGCGCACGAGAGGACGAGTGCTGCTGGTGTCTTCGTTTAGAGCTGTTGGACGCATGCAGCCATGTCAACGGATGAGTGTGTTTTACATTCAATTTAACTTGAATAAAGTATGTCTCGATCACGCAATCATGCAGTCGATCACGCAATCATTCTGAGTCTGATTCCTTCTTGATGCTAGTTTTTGTATGGGAATTTTTTGTATCGGAGCGCTCCTAATGAATTGCACTTGGTGCCCCGACTTCTTGTTTTTTGTATTGAGTTTTGCGCAAGTGTCAT
>JAADXH010000731.1:0-17631 GCA_023337595.1 Globisporangium camurandrum | reverse complement strand
TGTCTGCGATTCCCTGATCGTCGTCCAGCAAGTTGAACGCGAGCAGCGCTTGCGTCAATGCGACTGCGCGCTCTGCGTACCCCGCAGCGAGCTCCAATCGACACAGCTGCATGTGAAAGCGCAGTAGTAGCGCCGTAAGCGTCAGCGCGTCTGACAACTTTTCCAGCAATGTTCAAGACAGAGAAACACAGCTCCCTCCTGTTACCAACCAATCGACGATCGACTATCCCAAGGATTCTCTATTGCCACGTTCATCAGTCATCGGTTGCTGTCGCTGTCGTAGTAACTTGTTACGAGTGGCTGCAACGACGTGTCGGTGCCACTACCACTCGCACCACTCACGCCATGATGCACAGATGATGATGACGATGCTGCTGACCGAAACGATGTTGTTGACGATGCCAAATGCGGATGCACGTGTTGATGATGCGGTGGATACTGCGACGCGTAGTAGTACATCATTGCGTCTGCTGGCACTGTCGTTGTTGTTGACGTTGACGTTGATGGCGGCAGCTGTGCAGCCGCTGCGAACGGATAGAACGGCACAGCCGAAGTGGCAGACGTTGATGATGGCGCGATCATTGGCGGCAGCTGCGATGCATAGAACGAACTAAACGACACTGGCTCTCTCCCAGATGTAAAGTACCGCACGACGTCGCGTGGTGCCGTGCGCCAGAGCGCTTCAGTCGCGTCCCACAGCACTGGCAGTGCGTTCATGGGTGGCAGCACGTCGACAGTACATTGCCGCACGGCGTCCCACCCGAGCAGCGACGACGTTGACGCATAAATGTGTTCGAGCTGCCACGCAAGCGCTGCAGTCTCGTTACGCCACTGCGTGCGCATCGAACGTCTCGCGTCAATGCTGTACATGTCAGCGTCATGATTCAACTCGTTGTGGACGCCGTCGTCCGAGTCGAATGCAACGTCGTCGTCACTGTCGTTCGCACAGTCATCGTCGTTGTCATTGCGGAACGAACACACATCGTCGTCGACTGTGAGAATGAACGACTCGAGTTTGCGCTTGCCGACGAGCGAGTGCCGCGCACGTGGTTCGTTTACCGGTTGCGGTTCGAATACCGACGCATGGGGATTGAGCGACGACGACAATGACGTCGACTTGGTCGATGCACTCGCATCGCTACCGAGCTGCTGCTGTCCGTCGTACAAAGATGCGGTTGCACCTGTTGTGCGCGTAGTATTCATCGCACCACTATCGCTGTCACCACCCGGATCGAGGGGCTCTAGCAACGTTCGTATCAATAGCTGATCAACGTGGCGCGTCGCATGCGCGTCAGTAGCAACACACCCAAAGTCCTCGGGCTCTGGCTGGTCCGTGCGATTCACAACAACAATTGCCGCGCGATCGTCACTCACAACAACAGCAGCCCCCTCAATGGCGTGCATTCCTGGTGCATCCACTGCGTCTGTAGTTGCTTTCTTGCTCTTTGTTTTCCTCTTCTTCTTCTTCGTTGTTGTCGCCTTCGCTGGCTTCTTTGTTGCGTTAGTGCGACTGCTCGCAATCGCATCTTCGAGCGAAACTTCACGCAGCAATTGCTCCATCTGCTGCGCAGCTTCGCGCTCCAAGTGCGCAACGTAGCTCTTGAGCACGAGCTGCTCAACGAGCATTGCAATGAGACATTGGTAGTCGTCCCACGTTCCAATCACCTGGCTCTCGGTCACAAACAACGTGAAGAACTGCGTGTCGCTCAAGACGTGGAGCGAACTCGCAAAGCCCACAAGGACATCGCTCACGAGCGCAAACAAGTGCGCGGGTTCTTCAACGAGCTCGCTCTTGACTGTCAAGATACCTATTTGTAGAGAATACATAGATAAGTCAAGACAATACGAAGAAACAGAAAGAGCCAGACAAATATGAAAATGAACGCACCGGTGCTGATGTCCATAAACTCCATTGCTTCGAGCAGCTCGTACGTCTTCTCGGTTGGCAGTAGCGTCCTGCCCGTCACTGTTGTCATTGCTGTTATTGTCGGTGCTGCTGCTGCTGCTGCTGATGACGGAACGATCGTAGCTGCATCTGCGTTGGGAGCGTGCGCCGCCGTCGCTGGTGCGCGCTGTGCAGGCGTGCGCAAGTGGCGCTGCATGAGCCCGACGCAGAGCAAGCTCAAATTGAGCTTGTACAGTGTCTTGACAAGATCCGGTTCGTCGATGAACAGCACCTGTTGCCGCTCCGTGGGGCTCAGTTGTTCCCAGTACGCGCGCACGCGCAGTGTGACGCTCGACGCACTGGGCGGTGCGTTGCGCAGGTGTGATGGTGGCGTTGATGACGGCAGCAACAGCGAGTTGCTCTTATTGTTGCTAAATAAACCGCTCGATGGTTTCGTGCGCTTTCTTGACCGCACGAGTGTAGTGCTCCTCGTAGTGTTGGCGGTAGCGCTGAGTGCGCTGCGCACTGCGAGGTAGTTGCGCCATATTGGTGCTGTGTATACGTGTAGCCAGAACATACAGGTGTGAGCACACACATGTGTAATGACGCCAACGCTGGCATGTGACGATTGATGATTGGAGCACCGGAATGGCACGACACATCATCATGCGCTTGTACTGGTGGTGCATTGTCGCTGCCCGCGCGCAGCAGCATCCACGCCACGGCGAGCAATTATACACGCAGCAGTCGTACCATCTGCTATCGTCAGCGCTTTCTTGGCTGTAGTCACTGCGCTCGTTGCTACCGCTGTGCCATTGCTGTTGCTGCCAGCGCTGCTGACCATGATGTACGCAGTTTCGCAACGATGTCGTTGGTCGAGATTGGTTGCCTTTTTGACACAAGGAACGGAATCAAGAAATCACTTGAGTGTTGTATTGTGCAAATCTAGAAGCATTCGCTCTTGCATAAAAAAGCAAGCAACATGGCGGACGCACACCATCGGCGCGTAGCACAGCAGCTGAAGCAGGCGTGTGAGGAGACTGCAGCGCAGGCGATCGCTGCAACGACAGCTAGTGGCCAGGCCTCGCGCGTGCACCACAAGAACGCCAAGTTCAGCAGTCGCAAAGAAGCTATGGCCGCCAAGGTGCGCACTTGCGCATTCGCTCGCTGTCTATGCGCCTGCAGCGCTTGTTGTGGACATTCACGTAGAAACGATGGGCTAACACTCGCGTATGCGCTTACACGGACACTACAGATCGCTGCAGCAAAAGCAAAACGCGAGGACAAGCAAACGTCTACATCATCTTGAATTTCGTGGCAAGCAATAGACAAACGTAACGATACAAACAAACAAGTGTTGTAAGTGTTGTGTGCGGTTGCATTAAAAGTTGTCTGCGTGCTCGCGTTCATATAAAAAGCACAACTGCTCGATGTAACAACTGCACAAGCACATACAGGCGTCAGTTGCGAGCGGTCGGTTTGTTTGTCTACTGCTGCTGCCATCGCTGCTGCTTGCGCGTTTGTGTCCCTCACAAACGCGCACACTTCCTTCCCCCACACGCATAGCTCTCCATCCAACCACATGAGTGTGCATACTACGATGCAGCAGCAGCAGCGCCATGCAACGCTCGCTGCACTGTTGCGCAAAAACTTCGTCATCAAGACGCGCCACCCGATTGCGTTACTGAGCGAACTCCTGAATCCGCTGCTGTGCATCTTGCTGTTTGCAACGTATAAGTCACTTGAACAAGACGTCGTCGTGCCGTCTGGATGGGCAACATCGACTGTGAACGCGTCGGCGCCGACGACAAGCGACAGCAGCGTCGCACATGGCGTTGGGTGGAACTTGTTTGCGACGACCGATCTATTTACCGAGCTCAGCAGCAGCATTAGTAGTCTCAGTGGCAGCGATATCATCAGTGGCAACGATAGCGCTACTACTACGACCGCTGCACCAGCTGCACTCGCAAACAGCTCGGACGTGCTATCACTCGCGACGCCACAAGCGATGCTCGCGCTCGTGTCGAGCTTGGCGCTGCCGAGATTCTACTTTACCGAGACGACGATGCCAGGATTGTTGCTGAGCCTCGCGCTCCAAGCGCTTGTCGAGAGCGACCGGCTTGAGGAGCTGAGTGAAAGCGACCTACTGACGTGCGTCGTACAGTTCCTGCTCTTGGGCTTCACGAGCACAGACGCGATCACCGACACGTTGTTTGCCGTCCCACCGGAATGCCGCGGCAAAGTCGTGCCGTACAAGATCGCATTTACGCCCGATTGTGCATTCACGCGGCAATACGTCGCAGCACAGCTCGAACTGTGGCACCCGCGCATGGCGCTCGTTACGCATGTGCGTGGCGTCTCGCCGCTCCAGCTCGCGTCGTTTCGTGACTCGCGCGTGTTCTTTGCAAACGAATCAGCGCTCGAAGCGTACGTTGCAAGTGCGCGCTACGGCCGCGACGTCACGCACCCAAAACTGTACGCAGCGATCGCGTTCCACGACTTTCCACAATCGTCTGATGCGATCGGCGACCCGCGCGGCTTTGAATTTGCGTACGCGCTGCGACTCAATGCGACAAATACGGACAAGAACTTTCCGGCCAGCGTCCCACGGACGATCGCGCGGCGCACTCGGGTCGACAATCACAACAAGGAGCTCCAGACAGGGCCGGTACTGAGCTATACAACGCGTGGGTTCCTCACGATCCAGACAGCAGTTGCGCGCGTGCTCAACTGCTTGCCGGAATGGGACGCAACCGCCGAGCGCATCAACGGTTCGTGCCAGATACACGAGTCCACGATGACATCGAACGACCCAGCGCTCGATCGCCGCTTGCTGCAGCAACTGCAACACGACTTGGTCGTGAGCTCGACGCTCACCGTGCTTACGCATGTCCGTGACGCAGCACTTGCAGCTTTTGCAAACACAACGTCTACAACGCAAGACGCACCATCGTCCTCGACAGCAGCGTTACTTGATGCAATGAATAACGTCACGTTTGCAGTCGATGCGATTCCAGCAGCGACGCAAAAGCAGCTCCTGGAGAGTTTGCGACAAGCACCGCAGGCATTCCATGGCGCGACGACGTTCTTGAGTCCCGTCGATGGGTTCCACTACGCTGCGTTCTTTGACAAGATCGCAATCGTCTTTCCGATTGGCTTTGTGCTGTCGTACCTCTACAGCGTCTCGCGTGTGATCGTTGCGCTCTTGATCGAGAAAGAGACGCGCGCGCGGGAGCTCATGTGCATCCTCGGCGTCCATGAGCTGTGGATCCTCGTCGCGTGGATGTTGACGTACGTCCAGCTGCTGTTGGTTGCGTCGATCCTCCAGACGCTTAGTGCGCGAGCGCTGCTGTTTCCCCACTCAGATATGGGACTGTTGTTTGCGTTCTTCTTCTCGTTTGCGCTCAGTGCGTTTGGCTACGGCGTGTTGATCAGTAGCGTCTGTTCGCGCGCCCGTGTTGGGTCGTTCGTTGGCATGGGCGGCTTCTTTCTCATGTTCTTCGTCTTCTTTGCGTTCAGTGAGACTGCGAGCGAGACGCAGCGGACACTTGCGTGTCTGTTGTCGCCCGTTGCGCTCGCCCAGGGCGTCGCGGTGCTCGCAAAGAGCGAAGCAGTTGGGACGGGTCTCACGCCTGCGAACGCGCGTGACCTGATCGGTGGCTTCCGGTTCGAGACGGCGATCTGGATGCAGAGCCTCAACTTTGTCGTCTACGTGCTCATTGGGCTCTACTGCGAGCGCGTCGTCCCGCGCGAGTTTGGCGTCGTCGCAGATGCATGGAACGTCTGTCTCTTGCCCGCATCCTGGCGCCGCGCGCTGCAGCGATGCGTGCAGCGTGTCGTTGCGAGCGTCGGCGCGACAGCGTCGAAGCGCAACATGGACAGCGACGCGTCTGCTGCTGCTGCTGCTGCGGACACGAAGCGACAGCAACGTCGGCGGGAAATCCTGATGCACAATTGCGAACCTGTATCGGCCGAGAAGAAGCAGCAGGAGCTCGATGGCCGCGCAGTTGTGATCACGGACTTGCGCAAAGAGTTTGCACTGTCGGGAATTCGTGGCGGCCGCACGAAGGTCGCAGTGCATCGCTTGAGTCTGGCGTTCTACGAAGGACAGATCACGTGTTTGTTAGGGCACAACGGCGCAGGCAAGAGCACGCTCTTGGCAATGCTCACGGGCATGATGCCACCGACGAGTGGCGATGCGCGAATCAATGGCTGCTCGATCACGCACGACTTGCGCCGTGTGCGTGCGTCGCTCGGGTTCTGTCCGCAACATAGCGTGTTGTACCAGGAGCTGACGGTCGAAGAGCACTTGTGCTTCTACGGCCGCATCAAAGGCGTTTGCGTGGGCGATGCACTGACGCGCGAGGTTGATAAGAAGATCCTCGACGTTGGGCTTACAGAGAAGCGCCACGTGTGCGCTGCTGCGCTCTCAGGTGGCATGCAGCGGAAGCTGTCGCTTGCAATTGCGTTCATCGGCGACAGTCGCGTCGTGTTTCTAGACGAGCCGACGTCTGGGATGGATCCATACAGTCGCCGCAGTACGTGGGAGCTGATCTTACAGAGCCGTCGCGACCGCGTATTGATCTTGACGACGCATTTTATGGACGAAGCCGATATCTTGGGCGACCGGATTGCGATCCTCGCCGACGGCGAGCTCCAGTGCGTCGGCTCGTCGCTGTTTCTCAAGCACCGCTTTGGCGTTGGCTACCGCTTGAGCTTTGTCCAGACGCAACAGCAGTGCGAACCAGTTGCTGCAAGTGCAACCTCGAACGCACACGCAGAGGCACTGCGCGCGCTCATTCAGCGCCACGTCCCCACAGCATGCGTCGACACAGACGTTGGGACAGAGCTGACGTTCTTGTTGCCGCTCGAGTGCTCGCCGCAGTTTCCAGCGCTGTTTGCAGCGATTGAGACGCAGCAGCAGGCACTCGGCGTGCTGTCGTTTGCGATCTCGGTCACGACGCTCGAAGAGATCTTCTTGCGCGTCGCAGAGGGGCAGCAACCGCTTGTGGCTGCAACGACTGCGACCGCCACGACGCCGACAACGGACGCAGTTGAGCTGAGTGACGATACATCTTCGTCCGCTGCAACGACGACGACAGCGCGTGACACGCCGTCGCAATCGTCGAGCGTCTCAGTCCACGTCTCAGCTGACGCGCCGCCAAACGCGAACAACCGCGCTGCGTCTCGATCACCGCGACGACCGCAACGCCAAACGCCAACGCATGCACCGCTGCGCTCGTTCGTCGTCCAGGTCAGTGCGCTGTTGCGCAAGCGCGTGCTGTGCGCGAAACGCGATCGTGGGATGCTGTTCTTTAGCTGCGTACTGCCGTTCGTGATCATCTTCATTGGGCTCTCGGCGCTCAAGATGAGTCTCTCTCACGAGAACGACCCAAAGCTCGAACTCACGACTGCGACGCAGTACGATCTTGGCGTCGACACGCCGATTCCGTTTGCCTGCACACCAGTGACGTCGCAATCGTCAGCAACAGCAGCCAACAGCAGCGCCACTCCGACCTCGAATGATCCCTGGTGCGACGCGCTCATGCAGCCGCAGCACTTTACAGGCGGCAAGCCGTATGCATTGCCGCTTGAAGCGACGGTCTACGCAGCGTCGACAACGCCGACTGTGTTTGGCGTTTCGTACACGCGGCCATCGATCGCACCAAACGACACGACGGGCTACTGCCTGCGCTTCAGCGAACTTGCGTTCGAGCGCGGCTACGGACACAACACGTCGTCGTCCACAGCGCCAGCACCTGCGGTCGATGGCCAGAACGGCGGGTATGTGCTCTTTGGCTCGGCGCGCGACCGCGTCCTTGCGTACAGCGTGATGGTGAACTCGTCGTCAACGCACGCAACGCCAACGTACAAAGCGATGCTCGACGCATCGATCCATCACTTCTTGCTCGCACGTCATCATCAGGCGGCAGCGCAATCGTCGTCCTCTCCTGGCGTTTTGAACACGAACGCGACGATCCGAGTCGCCGCGCATCCGTTCCCACTGTCGCACACGTCGCGCTCGATCTTCAATGCGTTCCTGAGTCTGCCTGCTGTGCTCTTTGTCGTGATCGCATTCACGTTCATTCCTGCAGCAATGATGCCGTTCCTCGTGAAAGAGAAGCACACGCATGCAAACGCGAAGCACCAGCAGCTGCTTGCCGGCGTGTCGATCGCAGCGTACTGGCTCGCCAACTTTGTGTTTGACGTCTTGTTGTATGTCATTCCGATGACGACAGTACTGCTGCTCTTACGCCTCTACGGCATCACGTCGTCGCTCAGCAGCAGCGCCGATGAAGTGCAAGCGTGCGCCAACTGCACGCAAGACGTACTGGCAGCCGTCATCGCGCTGTTTGTGCTCTTTGGCGCTGCGATCGCGCCGTGGACGTACGTACTGTCACACGTCATGCGCGACCCAAGTGCCTGTTTGCTCTACACGGTCATGCTCAACTTTGCCGTCGGGCTTTTGTTACTAATCACGAGCTACGCGCTCGACATAACCGAGTCGACGCGCGCTGTAAACCAAACGCTCGTGTTTCTGTGGCGCTGCTCGCCGCTGTTTACGCTCGGAAACGGTTTGTTGCGTGTCATTATCGCAGACATTGCAGCGCTCTACGGCCTCTCGCGCACCGCACAGAGTGCATTTGCATGGGACGTGGCAGGCACGGATATTGCGTACCTCGCAGTCGAGTGTCCAGTCTTCTTTGCACTGGCGCTTATTGTCGACTGGGTCCAGACCGGCGACCTCCAGCTGTGCGGTAGCTGTGATGTCCAGAGCAGTGACAGCGGCTGTGGCGTGCGTTGCATCGTTGCGTGGCTGCGCGCTTTCGTGCAGTGGTGCTGGCGTCGACCGTGTCGAGCAACCGCCAAGCTCCACGCACACAACGACGCTGCGGATGCACGTGGCGCGACGACCGTTAGCGGCACTGCAACAGTGAACGACGATGAAGACGTGGCGCGTGAAGCGCAGCGCGTGCTGACGACAACGACCGCAACGAGCGACGACGTCGTGCAGCTGCGGCACTTGAGCAAGTTGTATGCGAACGGGAAGCGCGCGATCGCGGACCTGTCGTTCGGACTCGCGCGTGGCGAGTGCTTTGGGTTCCTCGGAATCAACGGCGCGGGGAAGACGACGACGATGCAGATCCTGACCGGCGACCTCGTGCCCACGGCCGGAACCGCGACGCTGAATGGCTTTGACATTGCAACGCAGCGCGCGCTCGTGCGGCAGTGCATCGGGTACTGTCCACAGTTTGACGCATTGCTGGAACTCCTGACCGTGCGCGAACACCTCGAGTTCTACGGCCGCCTCAAGGGCTTCGGAGGTGCCTTGTCGACGTCCACGTCCACGTCATCGCCGCTCGAAAACGAGGTCGTCCGGCTGCTCCAAGCGCTGCAGCTCGAGGCGTTCGAGCACAAACTCGCGGGTAGTTTGAGCGGCGGCAACAAGCGCAAGCTCTCGGTCGCGGTTGCGCTCTTGGGGGACCCGGATTTGGTGTTTCTCGACGAACCGTCGACCGGGATGGATCCACACGCGCGGCGGTTTCTGTGGGACGTCATCTTGCGCGTCTCGGTCCAGTCGAAGCGCACGACCGTCGTGCTCACGACGCACAGCATGGACGAGTGTGAAGCACTGTGTACAACAGCTGCGATCATGGTCGGCGGTCGCTTGCGCTGCTTTGGGAGCGTCCCGCACTTGAAAGCGCGCTTTGGGGACGGCGTTTTGCTCGAGTGCAAGTTGATCGGGCATGACGAAGCGGCACACGCTGCGCTGCTGGAGCGAATTATTCACGCGACGACTGCTGCGAAAGACGCGTCGACCGAGTTGTCGTCGTCGCCGTCGTGGATTGAAACGACGCAACTTCCGAGTGTGTGTGCTGCACTTGGCGCTGCGAACCGCATCGACTGGCTCGTGGGCGAGCGCGCAGCACACCATTCGACAGCTGCGCTGCTCCTGACGAGCAGCAGCAGTATTGTACATAGCACTAGCAGCATCGACGCGCGCGCGTTTTGTTCGTGGTGGCTGCTCGAAGATCGCGTCGAGCAGCTCACGGCGTTTCTGCAGCAGCACTTTGGCGCGGCGCAGACGTTGTTGCTCGAACGGCAGTCGGACTATTGCCGCTTCCAGCTGCGCGATCCATTGCAGCAGGCGGTGCAAGCACCGAGTGCGAGTGCGAGCCAGCCCGACAACATGGACGATCCCACACGACGACCTCTGACCGAGTCGATCCGGCTGTCGCGCGCGTTTGCGCTCCTCGAGGCGCACAAGCGCGACCTCGGTGTCCAGGAGTACAGCATCGCTCAGACGAGTCTCGAGCAGATCTTCAACGGGTTTGCGCGCCAGCAGCTCGAAGAGACGCACGTTGCGCGAGGTTTCGGTGGCGTGTGAACGCGTGTTGAAAGGACAAGTAACATGACGATGTTGCACGTTTTGACGTTGCAAAGTAGGTGATCGAGGCGACCTGCAACCGATAATGGACAATGACGTTGTTGCCATGTGTTGTTGTTGAGTACGCTGTTGTTGGTAGAGTGTTTGGCGTACAGTATACAGGTGTTCGGGCTGGTAGTGTAACTTGCTCAGCAGCCTGTCAGCCTTCGTCAATTAATCAATCTTGTATTATTGGTGATTTAATTGTACTTGCGGGTGACATACAAACTATAAGATATCAATCAGAATTGTCGAATTGAAAAATCCGACACAACAACAACAACGACACTTCCGCAATCATGAACGATCGCACAGTGACCATGGCAACGAGTATCGCCGCTGCAGCTGCTTCAGATGATACTGTCGAGACCCGTGCTGCGGTGCTGCTGCGTGACGCAACAGTACGCTGGCTCGTGAAAGAAGAGCTCGCGTTCTTGCTCGTGCACCACGCGCGTCTCGGCATGCCGATCCAGCGGCAGCTCCAGCAGCGTCCAACGAGTACGTCGTCGCGCATTGCCGCTTGTGCATTGAATGTGCTGCCGTACGACATATCGGCAGCACTAACTCGACAGATCTTGATTGCAATCGTGCATATACACGCACACGCAGGTGGTCGACTGTTGCTGTACGACACACGCGACGTCCCGGACTTCAAGAAAGATGGCTGGAACTGGCAGAAACGTACGGACCAGTCGGGTCGCGTACGTCTTGTCGCTCCGCTTACACGCGCACCTGTCTATGGTACTATGTTTGTGCTTACAGCTACACATATACACACGCGTTTGCATATTACAGGTGCGCGAAGACCGCGCAAAGCTCGTGATCAATCGCAAAGTGATTGTGCTTGGGACGTACGTGCACTCGTCCGACGTTGCAGTACGTTATTGTCGTCTTATTCGCCGCGCGCTGTCTGTCATTCCACCACGTAGTTCCTCCCACTGACAAGCTATACAACCAATCAGACGTTCCATCGACGTAGCTACGCCCTGCGGGACGCCGATCCGCACATTGTGCTCGTCCATTACTTTGATGAAGTCCACAAGCAGCGTCCGAGCATTGCAGTCAGTACTACAGCAGCAGCTGCAGTCTCGCTGTTGTCAACTGATAATGCAGTGACGCCACACAAACCTGCAAAAGGACTCAAGCGTGCGCTGCCAGTGTCGGCTGCTTCAGCGCCTGCAGCAACGTCCAAATCGCCTGCTACTGTCGTCGTCCCAGTGCTGCCGCAGTTTCCCGTCCAACCAGGAGCAGCTGCGATCGTATCTGCTACGACAACAGACGAGAGCGTCGATGCGATCATGGACAGTGCGTTTGTTTGTTGCTGTTAGCTGCTCTAAGCGCTTGAGGTTATCGCCAATTGCTACTTATCGATACGCTCTCTCTCTCTCTCTATATATATATATATATACACACACGTCCAGACTGTTTTGCGATGGACTTTCAGCACCACCATCCAGTGACCTCCACACACGACACAAACGATCAGAACAACGCCAGCAATAGCAACAGCAACAATCACCACACGACTGACTTGGAGTTGCTGCTACGTGGCAATGGCCACTTGATGATGATGCTGGACGGATTGACCGACGATCTTGAATGCGACAACGACGACAGCGACGCGACTTGTCATGCGCTGTTGTATCCAAGTGACGCAAAAGCGCCACTTGCATCGCTGCCACTACCCACTGCTGCGACTGCTACAACAACAACAGAGACGCCAGCACTCATTTCGGACTTTTCCCCGGACTGGGACTTTTTGGACGGCGGCGCGAAAGTTTTGATCTGCCTTGCGTCGCCACTGCCGCTTGTGGAATGTCGAAACGAACAGCAGATCTTTGTGCAGTTTGGGATCTTGACGCGCGTGCCAGCCGAGCAGCTCTCGGAGACGGTCGTCCGATGTACTGGTGCGTTCGCTAGTTCTTCTTTGCATACAAGCGACAAGCCTAACGGACAAACGCACATACGTGAACAGCACCACCGTCGAATACGACGGGCAGTAAAGAGATCTACGTTGTCAGTAGTCACGATGCGCTCCATCCAGCGTGTTTGCAGCTCTCGAGCAAGCGCACGTTTACGTACAAGACGAGTCCGTCACAACAACCACAGCAATCGTCGTCTATAGCGCTCGACAGTGCATCTGGCAAGCGCGGTCGCTCG
Organism: Globisporangium camurandrum; assembly: GCA_023337595.1. Lineage (NCBI taxonomy): Eukaryota > Oomycota > Peronosporomycetes > Pythiales > Pythiaceae > Globisporangium > Globisporangium camurandrum. The sequence continues at coordinate 5,158 of JAADXH010000731.1, read as the reverse complement.
CCGCGGTACGTCGACACTCGCGACGACGACGTGCGGCATCGATTTGCACGGCAGCGGAGCGATCGCGTGGCGAGCGATGCGTTGCATCTGTCGTCGTTTGTCGATACCGATCGTACGTTAAAAGATGAACTACCTACTGTTGTAATGTGTGGATGGCTGGTATTGCTGCTGCTGCTATGCAAACACGGATAGCTAACTGACGTCCTATCCGCAACTTCATTGACGCGTGCTGCAGTCGACGAGCGACAGTGCAAGATCCGCGTCGTTGAGCGATTGTCCGAGTTCCACCACGCGATCTGGACGACGGCGACACCACCGAGTGACCAAAAGACACTGCATCCTAGCAGTTTTGCCAATAACGACACAATCGACACTGTTCGCTTGCCACTCGCATCGCCACTTGCTGCAAGCGACAACAGTCACGACAACAACAACGTCGCTCCAGTCCCATCATCAGTATCACTATCACCACCACCTGCTGCTACAACCACAGCCATTACGACTGCTGCTCTCTCTACTCCTATCGACAGCAACGACAGCAACGACGTCAACATGGCTTCACCACCACGAACGGACGCAACGACCAGCAGCGAGAACCTTCTGAAGCTCGACGACTCGACGATCGAGACACTGAGTGACACCGACCTCGAGTCACTTTCGGAGCAGCTGCTCGAGCGCGTCGTGCGGCAGCTCGTGACAGTCGCACATACAAGCGACGAGCTGTTGGACGAACTCAATTCGCTCGATGAAGCCGGTTTGAGTCTGCTGCACTACGTGAGCTTCTACAACTACGCGCAGCTCGTGTTGTTGCTGCTGTCGCATGGGGCGCAGATCAACCAGCAGAGCACGCAGGGCCAGACGGCGCTCCACTTGGCGGCCGGGTGTGGCCACCGAGCGGTCGTCGACGTCCTCGTTGCGTCCGGTGCAGACCTCACGGCCGTCGACTTTGGTGGCTTCTCTGCGGCCGATCGCGCCGACAAGTCGGATCATTTCGACGTTGCAGCGCATCTGCGCAGTCTTGTAACAGCAACAGCGACTGCTGGTAACGCAGTCGATATGGAGACAGCGCCAATGACGACGATCGAGACGATGGAATTGGAGGCGCCCGCACAGAGGACGATCACATCGCCAGACGATGCGTTTGCAATGGACATTGACGCGTTTGGACTCGTCGACGGCTTGGATGGTGTTGACTTTAGTGTCGACAGCATTGTTAGCAATACGAGTGAAAGAGCCAGTTCGCCAGTGCGTGCACTTGACAGTAACACCGATGCGTTATCACCATCGATCAGCAATGGCGCTTTGAACCACAACAAATCGAAACACTTTGTCGGCGAGAACCACGCACATAACCGCAAGTTGTTGTTGGGCGCGTTTTCGACCATGAGTCTACACGACAAGTGCGCCCTGTCGCTCAGCATCTCGCGCGACGCGAGTGCAAACGCACACAGCGACAGCAGTCGCCGACGCAATAGCAGCGTCGTCAGTAGCGGCAGCGAACACGACGCAGCGGTCGTTTCTGGCGTTGGCGCGCCATCGAACGGCCCAAGCGGCTCGCCATTTTCAACTGGCGCGAGTCCGTCGCATTCGCTACCGGCGTCGCCTGTATTGTTGCCGTCGTCGCCGCTTCATTCGAGCGACAGGAGCGACCTGCACGACGCTCTTCCGCCTCCGCGAATAATCGAGAACGACTCGCTCTGTGACTCGGACGTCAAGCGCGTCTTGGCCGACGACGCCGATCGACTCACGAAGCTCGAAGCTGCAATGGCGCTGATGGGACCCGAAGAGCGCCAGTCGCTCGACGACGAAGTCAAGTTGCTGCAGCACAATATCCGCGCGTGGCTCCTCAAGCGCAACTGCAAACACATGCGCGAGACGACGAAGCGACTCCACGAAGCGACGCAGAGCATCATCATCGCCGAGGCAGCAGCGTCAGTGGCTGCCGAGCAGATGGAGCAATTTGGTGAAAGCGACGCGTCGTTGCAGTCGGCGCCAACCTCCACAACCTCCACAACAACAACCGACCTGCAGCTGGACATGGATGCGAACGAGACGCTCTCGGAGCGCGAGCGCGCGGCCGTGACGGTCCAGGCGGCGACGCGCAGTATGCTCGCACGCAAGAGCTTCTTGCAGACTAAGCACGTTGCGATTCGTGTCCAAGCAGCGACGCGCGGCGTGTTGTGCCGCAAGCACTTTGCCCGCATGAAGACGCACGCGTTGGCGTCGCTCGTGATCCAGCGGAACGTCCGCGAGTGGTGGTACAAACAGCAACCGAATGGGAATGCGACCGACGCTACTGACGCTACGGGCACGTGCGACGCGCGTATGGATGATGATAGCGACAATAGCGAGCGACGGGATGGAAGCAGTGTCGATAGCGCTATAGGGTAGGAAGCAGTAGGCGAGTACAGACGAATGCGACTGTGTCATCTATTGCCTCAACTTTCAAACGGTCTGGTCGATTCACTACGCAACTACTCGGCGCCTTCATCCGTGTACCGCCGAAAGTTCTCAATCGGTGGCGTCCACGTTGCGAACCCGCGCTCCTCTGGTACGGGCGATAAATCGAGTTCGAGCGCTTCAGCTTGACGATCAGCGGGCAGCGCGTTGATCGCGTCCCACTTGAGGTCGATCTTCGTTTGCAGATCGCGCATCAAGTGGTTGTGATCGATCGTCGACTGGACGTTGTAGCGCCGACCGATTGCTTGGAACCGCTCTTTGTCCTCGTCCGACCATGGCTCGCTATGAGAATGTGTGGGTAACCAGCAATAGTGTGAGTCGCTTGCGCGCTACATCCAGAAAAGCAAGCGTTGACGCATAAAGAGGCTTGCACGAACGATACAATAACAGCACACTTACGCTTCAGGGTATCGCCCCTTGATGTTGCGCAACATGAGCTCAAAGTTCGTGTCCTCGTTGTTCTTCTTGCTGCCTTTCTTCGCAGTCACTTTCTTCTTTCCTGCAGCAAAGCCGCGCACTGCGACGTGCTGCTGCTGCTGTGCGAGTGCGCTCGCGACGACCGAGAGGCGCACGCTGCGCTGCAACACACTTGCCATACTTGTCGCTGTAGTACGGCTCACACCAGCTTTTACTGCACTCGCTCGTGCGTCGTTGATTGTTTTGTGTGGACGCGGACGCTCAAAATTTGCAATGTGCCAAAAATGTATAGTAAATATATTTGATATTTTTGGCGTCACATTGAAAAGCAGCACAAAATGACAGACCACAACGCTGGAAACATGAACAACGCCGCTGCTGCTGCTGCTGACGACGGTACTTGACACACGGACTCGATCGATCGTGTCTGCTTTGTAGTGTATGCCTACATGCTGCGCTCAGACACATATTGTTTGCTGCGCTCAGACACATATTGTTTGCTGATCACATTGTTTGCGTGGAACTCTGTGGTGCACGTTAGCCTGGCTGCACGTTGGCGCAAGCTTTGTGCCAGCACTGCGTGCACCACGTCGTCGCGACAACGACGTCGATAGTTCAGCACTGCAAGTGTATCGCCGTAGCTCCTCTCGCCATGACAGGGATCGCAAAGCCAAGAAGAAAGAGAAGAAGCACAAGTTAAAGAAGTACAAGACAGAAAAGAAAAAGTCCAAGAAACGATCGCATTCGCACACGAGCAACCGCCACAATAGCAGTCGCAGTAGCAGTAAACGACACCATCGACACAGCGAATACAGCAGCAGTAGCAGTGACAGTAGCGATGCCAACAGCAGCGACAGCCTCGCAAACACGCAGCGTCTCGTACGGTCGCCTCGGCACAGTCACCGTCGTACCGATCGCCGCCGTCGTCGCAGTCGCAGTGCCGACAGCAGCAGTAGCAGCAGTGACGACTCGACACGCACGGACCGCAAGCGTCTCCGTGCAGCAACTGACGCACTTGTCGCACAGGCGCCGCAACAAGTGCGCGCGTGGCTCGACTTGGACGACGCCAGCGATGCAACGCAGCTGTTTGAATTCGACTGCGCAGGCGACCGCGACAATCTACAATTCGGATCGCTTGCAGCACACGACGCACCATTGTATGCGCTCGCAACGCGCCGCAGTGTCTTCACAGGCGCATGGCTCGTCGAGCGCAAGCGTCGCCATCCAAATGCGCTGACGGCTGCTGATGCTACAGTAACAGCAGTAACAGACGCAACCGCATCGCGGTACTTTAGTGCGAGCGCTCGTCAGACCGAGCGCGACGCGCGGCAGCAGCGACTGCGACTCGCGTACTCGACGAAGCGGCTCGCGCGCCAACAGCAAGCGAGCGACGACGCGCCTGCGATTGCATTCCTTCCACTCGAGCTGCCGGTCGATAGCAGCGACGCTATGGAGAACGAAGAAGCGAACGCGGCGCTGCTGCGGACCGAGACGGCTAACGTCGAAGCGTTTGTCGTCGCGCGCACGAAAGCACTGAACGTTGCCGTGCAGCAATCGCCACAGCGCCTCACGCGGTGGCTCGACCTCGTTGCGTTCCAAGCACACGCTGCGCGGCTCGTCCGACAGCGCTCGGCGACTTTGAAAGCAGACACAGCGGCCGCTGCGATGGTCGTTGCGAAGCAGCGCGCTGTGCTCGATCGCGCACTGCACGCGCTGCCAACGAGTCGCGACCTCCAGCGCGTGCAGCTCCGCTTTCAGCTCCGTCACGGTCTGAAAGATAGCGGTAACGATAGCGACAGTAGCGCCATACGAGGAGACGGTGACGCGATGCGGCAGCAAATTGAGAATCTGCTGGCGCGCGACGCAACGAACGACGCAGCGTGGTGTGCGTTGTTGCAGCTTCATGCGCAGCACTTTGCGCGCTTCTCACTTGCTGCGATGCGCGATCTGTTCGCACGCGTCGTTGCAGTCGTCCGGCGTGAAGTCGCACGCGTCGTCGTGCGCGACGCAGCACTGCAAGCTCGTCCTTCCAGCAACTCGGTCCAGATCTTTGCGGCCGACTCGCTGCTGGCGACTACGATGACGAATGCGGGTTGTCAATCGCTTGCGTCAGTGTTGACTGCGTCGACGGACGCACAGGCGCTTACGGCGCTACTACTGCGCTTTCACATGCAGCTGTGTCGATTGGAGCTCGCTGCGGGGTACGCAGAGCGCGCAGTCGCATTGACGCAAGCGCTGCTCGCGTTCAACTTGCTGGACGACGATCAGGGAATCGCAGACA
>JAADXH010000730.1:0-17637 GCA_023337595.1 Globisporangium camurandrum | reverse complement strand
ACTTGGTGCTCGTCCCCCACACGAGCGCATAGTTGAAATTGTCGAGCATGTCTTTCGAGATGTGTACATGACGCACCAGACGCACGTTAGCAGCAGAGCAAGAAAAGAGTTAGATCGATAGAGAGAGAGAGAGAGAGAGAGAGATCAATAGATAGAGAGAGAGAAAGAGAGAGAAAGAGAAACATATATATATATAGAGAGAAAGTTTACCTATCTCTTCAATGTGGAGGTCACAGGTGACTACAACAGGATGCCTGCGAAGACAGGCACAAAACCCCTCGTATATTATAATCTGTTGTTTACAAACGACATTTCAATTCACAACAAGCTCAACACGAAGATGGCAGACATGAAGCATGCGAGTGATGTGGAGCCTGAAGAGGAGGACGACGACGAGGTCGACGAGAGCGACGGTGCACTTGCCTCGGACTCGAGTCCGCACAAGGCCGGTCGGAAGCGCAGTAACAGCAACAGCACGGTCCGTCTGTCGCCTCATTCTCGTCGTTGTACGGCTGTTGCCATCTCTGACGACGTTTGAAAAACGATGAGGATCTGACCGACGCACTTGCGTTTGTTACGCATGATGCGCATGTAAACATGTGTACAGTACCTCATGCCGCACATTCATGCAAGTAGCGTCTGGAGCGACAGCGAGACAGGCGGCGACAGCATCGTCTCTGCAAGCGCGTACTGGCGCGACGGCGTGCCGCCCGAGTCGATCGACGGTGCGACTTTGCACGTCCATGTGTGTATTTGCAGGCTGCAATCATCGCTCACTCGTCTACACTGACACGCGATGTGCATTCCGCCATCCGATATACAGTGCGTCTTGCTGCAACGCGTCGGTACTTTCGCGCTGCGCGGGCTCTGTACGAGCTCCAGTTCCAGATGAAGCGACCTGCTGCGATTTTGCGCATGAAAACAAACGCTGTATGTAATGTACAGCGCTGTTGCTTGTAGTGTCTGCATTACTCACTCGCATTGCACTTGCACGGACGTACTGTTACTGGCACCGTCGCTAGTTTGGCTTCAAGATGAACTCGACGTTCGACACGCTCGCAGCGCTGCTGTCGCCATTGCGGCAGCGCCAAGTGTTTGGTGCGTTTCTCGCTCTCTCTGCCTATTGTTGCTGGTTCGCCAGCTAGGAGCTTACACAATAGCGCTTCACACGCATGTAATAGACGACTGGACGCCACTGGAGCTTGCGATCTTTGAAGAGTCGTTCGAGCGCTTTGGACGTCGCTTCCACTTGATTGCTGACCAGGTAGCAGCTTGTATTGGACCGTATATCGCCCCATGCGCGCCTCTCACACTGCGTGTCTCGTCTACGCTTGTTGCACTTTTCCACGTCAGCTCCCACGCAAGTCGTCGCATGACGTGATTGCGCTGTTTTATGTCTGGAAACGCCACGGCTCGTGTGCGTCCACGTACCACAACTACGACGACGACGTCCCGGACTTGGAACTACCGACCGAGACGAAATATTACGTTGATCAGCTCCGCCGTGCGTCGTTATGACGTCGTATATTGCGTATCGTATCATGCGATAGACGGCCTAACGCACTGTCGGATTGTTACTGTTGCTTGGGATGATCTGTATGTTGAATCGATCGATGCGCAGGCCGCCAAGCGTGTACGAAGGCGTTCATCAATGCAGCGCGCGCGCTGTTTACGCCCCGGAGTGCGCCCACGACGAACCACAAACGCGCCAAGATCGCGGACTTTGGCCTCTGTGGCGCACCGATGCGCAAGAGCGCGATCCACGCAACGTCGACGCTCCGTAGCCCGAGTGTCTTGGACACGTGGACGCCACTGGAATTGCGCGTGTTTGAAGTCGCGATCGAGTGCTACGGCAAAGACTTTTATCGCGTCGCGCACGTGGTGCGTCTGTATGCATGTCGGCAGGTGTTGATATGCTTAACGACAGGTGTTTTTTTGTCTCGAAAGTGCTGACGTTGATTTGCTGGCTGGTACGTGTAGATTGGCTCGAAAACGTGTCGCGACGTCATTGCACTGTACTACGTCTGGAAGAAAGACGCGCAATATCAGACCGTGAAGAACCGCTGGGGCAAGACGGACGACGGCGTCAAGAAGACAGACTTTGTCGCCCCTGCCCATGCGCACGCAAGCAACAGCAGCCACAAAAGTGACAAGTGACAAGCGAGCGCGACTAGATCGATCAAAACGCATATAAGCACGCAATTGTGTGTTGATTAGCGTCAGTCTCTCTCTCTCTCTCTTGTTGCGTTTCCACTTCTCTCGCCATTCTTTCCCTCCATGCACTACCTACGCTGCAGCACACTCTCTGTCTCTCTCTCTCCCCACACTCGCGCTCGTGTGCGTCGGTCTCCATTCGTCCACTCAATCGATCGAAATCACGACTGGGTCGCTCGCATCGCCACTTGCGCTCGATCTACTTGCACTCACACTTACACTACGCGCCGTGTCGACGAGCCCCACGTGCGGATAGCTCGAGATCGCTTTGCAGTCGTCGCAGACCCACGACGCAGGTGGCACTTCGACGACGTTCGCACACTCTTTATGGAACATGCGATGGCACAGATCACACAGCAACAGATCGTCCTCGTCGCTCGAGCACTTCTCACACGGCTCCTGGTCGTTCAGTGCCGAGCGCGACGCATACCGACCGGGTGGCGTCGCACCAAAGCCTTCGTCCTGGAAGCGCTGGTGCTGCAACAACTTGATGTCGCGGTACAGCTGATATCCATGGAGCGCGTGGCCAATGTTCTTGAGGTTCAGCTTCTGGTCCATAAAGTATGGAAACTCGACACGCAAAGCCTTAAAGCCTTGCGCTTGGCGCTGCTGCAGCATGCGTGCGAGTGACACCAACTCCGACGGCCGCGCGCGGCGTTTGCCAAAGATCTGCACAAGGCTCTGCTTCGCGTCGGCCGTGAGCCAAATGAAATCGTCGTCTGCCATCCCATCCGGCAGCAACTTAAGCTCCATCAAGTCACAGACGATCTGCCAGCACGTGAACGACCCCAGTGCGTTGTGCGCAAACCCGTGGAGGACGTCAAAGACGTCGCGGACGCTGCTACATGCCTTGATCCGCGACGTACATGCGTCCAAGTGCGTTAAAAAGTCCTCGAGCGTCTGGAGATACGTGTCGACGTTCATGTCCCGATTGCCTGCGAGGATCTCCGTGTTTGGCTTCTTCTTCACGAGCGACAGCAGCCTGGATGCACGTAGATGATACAGTGTCAGTAATTCACACACTGCAAGAGAGAGTCAGTGTTTAGTATGAAAAGCGAAACGCACCGTTTCTTGAACGCTTTGAACTCGTCCGATTTCGGGATCCCCTGGACGTCGTAGAACGTCTCAATGCGGTTGCACAAGCGAAAGACGACGGTCATCCAGAGCACTTCGCGTAGCGACCGACGGTCTTGGTGTGCTTTTTGCCACCGGACGACCGATTTGCGCAAGAATGCAGTCGTGCGGTCGAGTTCGCGGTAGATGTTCCACGTCGCTAGAGCAACAAAGACACGCGACAGTGCGTGGGCATCGATAAGAGAGCCGGTCTACTATTAACGAATGATCATAATGACGAAACGCACCAAAGTCTGTGAGTGCAGGGTCGACGTTTGGCTTGTCCGGCTTGTACGTATAGCTGGATAGAGCGAGACAGAGAGAGAGAGAGAGAATGTGCTGTGAGCGATCTACACACACAGACGACAGCGTTACTGCTGCTCTCTCTGGCTTTATAGTTCAATCGCACCTGTGCCACATTGCGTGGCGCTGGTAGACAAAGTCGTAGAACGTGAGTGCGCGGAGCCACCAACTCTTGTAGCCTTTGCTGTCGTCATTCTCGAGCAAATGGTCTTCCAAGAAGCTCAGCGACTGGCGCGCGACGGTCGTCGGTGCTACTTTGCTGCTTGTTGTTGCAGTAGACGCAGCTTTTGCTTTCTTGGTAGACGCAGTAGCAGAAGCTGCTGGTTTCTTCTTGCCTTTGCGCTTGATGTGCTCGGTCTCACACTCGACGCCACAGACCGGGACGGACGGAATGTTCTTCATCAACGTCGTCGACATGTACTCGGGGCCCGCGCGGTCGCACACAAAGCAGCGCTCGACGTCGTCGTCGTCGGCGCCTCTGCTTGTCGCTGCAGCAGCGTCCGCGTCCTCGTCGTCCTCGTCATCGACGACGATCTCCTCGATCTCTTCCTGCCGGCGCTTGCGGTCTTTCTTCACGGGGCGCAACCCTTTCGATTCGAGGTACTTTGCCTCGCAGCTCTCCGAGCACACGGGCACAGGCGGCGCTTGCTTAATCTTGTCGGACGACGTCCACACGGGGTTTGGCATGAAACACACAAAGCAAAACGACGGATCGGGCGCGAGTTCGGAATTCGTCGCGTGGCGCTCGCTCTTTGCAGCTGCAGCGGCCGCCGCGATCGCTGCGCGGCTGCCGTTGCGCCGGTCCGAGACGCTGTTGAACCACTCACTGAGCTCAAAGCTGTCGCCAAGCGTCGCCATCTTAATGTGATGCGTGTGTGCGTGTCGCGTAAAAGGTGATCGAGATGGGAGCGCGCACGTTGATGCGCGTAGTCACACGCTCGATTGATGGATTGATCGAGCTCGTTGGCGGCGAGTGTGATTGTTTTTTGGCTCAAGATATATTGTTCATAATTTTTGTGCAGTATATATTTTCACAACGACAGGGACAAAGCGAGTCAAAAACTGCAAAGATTTGGGTTTGGATCGCGCCGATCCAACACTGACATGCAGATACTGTACTGTAGATTGCTGCTGCATGTCAATCCGCTCGCTTTCTGCTGCAAGAACAAACAGACGTCGATATGACCGAGCATCAATGCAACAACCGCCGTTTGACCAATGTTATGGCATCACCAACGTTACAAGCGCGTGATCAATCACGCAAGAGAGCTATAGTATGTGAACGACAGTTTATAAGAGTTACGACGCGGTACATGATGGTCATTGCAGCGTTTGCAGGGTAGGCGGACGGAGTGATATGTCAATGTTACATAACGCTTTGTGGTCATGCTATCAAGCACACGCATCCCATCATTGAGATCAAACAAGCAATGAGAATGATCACGCTACGCGTCGACGTGAAGGACAGTAAATGAATGACATGACCCGTGGGAAAAGCGATGGTTATACTGCTCTTGCATCGACAATTGCAGATCACGACCAAAACCTATTGATCGAGCCCTACATCTGCCACTGCGACGCTTACTTCCACTGCTGTGTCATTCATTTGTTGTTGTTGTTGCTGTTGTTGGTGTTCAAGTTGCTCCTCAATCGACTTAGTTCTTGAGCTTGCCCTTGAGAATCTCCTCGAGCTTGACAATGTCCGCCGCAAAGCCACGGATGCCTTCTGCGAGCTTCTCGGTTGCCATCGCATCTTCGTTCAACCGCAGACGGAACTCCTTCTCGGTCATTGACACCTTCTCGCCGTCATACGACTCAGCGCTCGACGCATCGAGCTTCCGCGCAATCGGCTCGTGCGTCTTGCTCAAGTCTTCCAAAAGGTTCGGCGAGATCGTCAAGCGGTCGCAGCCCGCGAGCTCGAGGATCTCCCCGACGTTGCGGAAGCTCGCACCCATGACGATCGTCTTGTAGCCGTACTTCTTGTAGTACGCGTAGATCTTCGAGACCGAGACCACACCCGGGTCTTCGTGCGACTCGTAGCTCGTTTTGCCCGTCTTTGCCTTGTGCCAGTCGAGGATGCGGCCAACGAACGGCGAAATGAGCGTCGCCTCAGCTTCTGCGCACCCCACGGCCTGTGCGAAGCCAAACAGCAGCGTCATGTTGCACGAGATGCCTTCCGACTGGAGCTGCTTGCACGCCTGGATGCCTTCCCACGTACTCGCGATCTTGACGAGGATGCGGTCCTTGCCGATCCCGGCCTTCTCGTACATCCCAATGATCCGGTGCGCGCGGTCGATCGTCGCGTCCTTGTCGAAGCTCAAGCGCGCGTCGACTTCGGTCGAGACGTAGCCGGGGACGATCTTGAGGATCTCGAGGCCAAAGTTCACCGACAGCTTGTCGATGATGTAGCCGAGGCGGTCGTGGTCCGTGAGGTCGCCCTCGAGGCCCTTGCCGTACGCGACCGCGTCGTCGACGAGGTGCGCATACTGCTCCATGCCCGCGGCCTTGAACAGCAGCGACGGGTTCGTCGTCGCATCCTGCGGCTTGTACTTGTCGATCGAGTGGATGTCACCCGTGTCTGCGACCACGGTCGTGAACGTCTTGAGCTGGTCGAGCTGCGACGCAGTCTTGAGCTTCTTGGCTGGCGAGTCGCTCATTGTAATATGTGTGTGGTGGTGGTGGTGGTGGTGCTTGGTGTCGAGCGTGGAGTGCGGAAAGCGAAGGTGCTTGGTGTGCTGGAGCGCGCAGATTCGAGAATGAGCACGCTGGGAGGAAGTGCGCAACCGAACAACGTCCAAGCGTGCAAGCAAAGGGCAACGAACTGCGTCAGAGGCAACAACGACGACGTTCTACCGAAGCAAGCGTGTCGCTCCGGCAACAATTCGTGCTTGCACAAGCAAAAGGCAACCGTGTGCATGAGACAATCACAAACCTCATACAAGCGTCAAGTAATCCAGCATTATTTTTGTTTCGTGTTCAATTACAAACATCAAATCTTGCTTTTTGAAAGGCTTACAAATACCAGATCAAAGTGAGTATGCTATATGACAGCTGTTTATGCCGTCCAACAGTTTCCTGCAAAATCGACGAAAGCGCAAACTGCGTGTGTGCGAAAAATGTGATTGCGGTGTGTTTGCTGTTAACGTATCGTACACTCTCTATTGCTCTCTCTCTCGCTCTCTCTCTCTCTCTATCTCTATCACACACTCTATCTTACTCTCTCTATCTCTATCAAAGCGTCATCCAACAATGTGCATGCAAGCCCACATCCAACATTGTGCATGCGCCAACTGGCAACAACTGCGCATTCACACCACGCCTTTCCATGTCCAACCTAATGGCACATGCGCAACCCAATTGCATCAAGATACAGTACAGTAGGTGCATGCATGACGCGCTGACTTGCAAATATTGACAATGCTGAAGGATTCTCCATTTGACAACACGCTTCATACATTGATGCACACGTTATCTCTATTTCGATGCGTCGAGGCAACTTCGAGGCTAAAACCAGCAGCACGAATGGTAGCAGTCACACACTACACGGCGATTGCTAGTCGAGCAGCTCGGAGAACGTCTCGGTCGCCTTTTCGTACATGCCAAAGAAGACAAAGCCGCCGATGCTGATCCACATCGTGCGCGGCCCGACGCCCGAGAACAGTCGCTTCAGCCCTTCGTCTTTGTACACGCGCGCAAACGTGTCGAGCGTCCCGGTGTACGACACACCCTTGGCGTCCTTCCCGAGCATCAACCGCGTCTTCACGACGTCCAGTGGCGTCGTGATCGACGCGGCAACGCCACCAGCGATCGAGCCGCACATCGCACCTTGGAGCGAACTCACTGGTGCATTCTGGCTCTGCGACCACTTGTACTGCGAATGCATACGTACAGACCATAGCGTAAGGACACGACTACAAATACATCAAACAATGGTCGACGCATCGATAGACAGCACACGACGCACCTTGAGGCCTTCCCAGAGCGGGAACTGGATGAACGAGAACGGAATTTCGCGTGCGATCATGCTAAAGTAGCCACGGTAGAAGCCTGCGAGGCCATTTGCAGCACGGATGCTCGTCACGGCCTCGCCGATCGACTGGTACACACCAGTTTGCATGCGCTGCTTTATGATCTCCGTTGGGACGCGCACCATGCATGCAGCCTACGAATCAACGCAATGCAAAAGGCGTGAGTGTGGAGCTGTGTGAGGACGCATACGATTCATGAATGCACTTTGCGAATGTGGATCGAGTAGTTGTAAGCGAGAGCACAACGACGCACCGTCTCGCCGGACGCCGCAGCGGCCATGTGAGCAAGTGGCGAGTGCTTGTGCTCCGGCATATGCGTACTAATTAGGTTCTTCGACGTCTCGTACGTACTAAAGAACATCGCACCTGGTGCAATTGTAATGCACACACAGTAGCACATTGTAAGTACATGCACACGTGAATTTGCACGCTGTCAATGTTGCCTAAAGCACCACTTGCTCCACTCGATCATTTGCATATCGCACCGCCTGGCGCAGAGCCTGCAGCTGCTGCAGAGAGCCCCGAGTAGACACCGCGGAAGCCACCAGCTTTGAAGAAGCCCTCGGCCGACTGCAAGCGCGTCTTGATCGTGTCGAGCGGGAAAAGCGCAATGTCGACCGACGTGCCGGCAGCCGCACCGCCCTGTTGTCGTTGTGCACAATCCAAACAACAAGCAACATCGCATGCATGTCGTGAGATCTCGCTGACCCAAAGAGGCAGCAAGTCATAGGCACTCGCACCAGCAGTGACGCGAGGAACCCCTTGGTCTTGGCTTCCACCGCAGTGCTCATCGTCGTCTCGCTCATCGTGCGTGTGCGTGTGTTGCTCGATTCGGTATGATTGACAAGCTAAGTGATTGCGTTTGGTTTGACGTGAGGCACACGCCTAATATTTCTATTTTGCTAGCTTAACGTTTACATCTCAATACATGCTATATATCGGTACCGAAATAACAATCCAAGTCATCACGACCACCACACGCAACGAACACATCGATCTGCGTCAAGTGCGTCGTTGTGTACGTGTGCGCGAACGAAGCAACACCCGAGTCGTCTGTAGCTGCATCTGTAGCAGCCATTTACAGCAGCAACCATGGGGATCGTTGATCGCATCAAAGAGATTGGTGCGCTTGTGTGCATGACTGCAACGTGATGCCGCGAATGGGCACACGACACACCCTCGCCTACATCTCGATGTGCATAGTGCCGTCGCGACGGCACTAACTGACAATCCAATGTCCAAATGTGCTGCAACTACGCTATGCAGAGGATGAGATGAAGCGGACGCAAAAGAACAAGGCGACGGAGTATCATCTGGGACTCCTCAAAGCCAAGCTCGCGAAGCTGCGTACAGAGGTGCGTGCACTTGCTCCATCGTTTCATTGCTAGTGTTGCGTGGATCTGCTCTCTCGTTCCACTGGAACACGTCCATCTCGCGCGCATTGCTGACTGCACGTTGCTCCACGTAGCTCCTTGAAGGCGACAAATCTTCCGGTGGTGGTGGCGAAGGTGCGTTTGCTCGTTCTTTTATTCTCTTTCTCTCTCTCTCTCTCTCTCTTATACACATTCGCTCACACAACAATCGCTTGTACTGTAGGTTTTGACGTTGCAAAGAGCGGCGACGGTCGCGTCGCACTCATTGGGTTCCCAAGTGTCGGCAAGTCGACGATGTTGAGTCAACTGACTGAGACCGAATCCGAGACGAGCGCCGTGGAGTTCACGACGCTGACGTGCATCCCCGGCAACTTGCTCTACAACGGCGTTCGCATTCAGGTGTGTGTGTAGTTATTCGTCAATTGGCCCATCAGGCGAAATGGCTGGCTCTGTGGCTGGTGGTGTACGCGTCGAGGCGATCGCTGACAGCCTTCCCTCTCTTTCATCTTCTACCTTTGTACGCTAGCTCCTCGATCTACCAGGGATCATCGAAGGCGCGTCGCACGGCAAAGGCCGTGGGCGGGAAGTCATTGCAGTTGCCAAGTCGGCCGACATGATCCTCATGGTCTTGGATGCCGGTCAAGAGGCAGGGAATCGCCATCGCGAGATCTTGGAAAACGAGCTCGAGACCGTTGGGTTGCGACTGAATCGCGACCCACCGGACATTTACTTTCGACGCAAGAACGGTGGCGGCGTTACGTTCAACAGCACGATCCGACTCACCAAGGTGCGTTGTCTGGCTCACTGGCTCTATCGCCACTGTAGACGATGCTGACGCCTTTCTCTATTCTCCAAATAGCTCGGCGACGATCCATACAAGACCGTCTACAAGATCCTCCACGAGTACAAGATCCACAACTGTGAAGTGTTGTTTCGTGAAGATGCATCGACCGACGATCTGATCGACGTGATTGAAGGCAATCGCAAGTACATCAAGTGCTTGTACGTCTACAACAAGATCGACGTCGTGTCGATTGAAGACGTCGACCGCTTGGCGCGTCTGAAACACTCGACTGTGATTGCGTGCGAACACGGCGATCGCCCAGCGGTGCGTCACGCGCTCGCTCGCTCTTGCATGTTTGTTCGCTGTGGACAATGAACGTTGCGTTTTTTGCGTTGATGGACTAACGATCGATCGATGA
The DNA here is from genome assembly GCA_023337595.1 of Globisporangium camurandrum. Taxonomy (NCBI): domain Eukaryota; phylum Oomycota; class Peronosporomycetes; order Pythiales; family Pythiaceae; genus Globisporangium; species Globisporangium camurandrum. Next base: position 7,404 of record JAADXH010000730.1, on the reverse strand, counting down.
CGGATAACAGCTCAACTTTGATACGCTGCTTGCGCGCATGTGGGACTACATGGGCCTCACGCGCGTCTACACAAAGCGCCGGGGCGAAGTGCGTTGCTGTGTCGTAGGCAGCGAGCGGTGGACATGCCTGACACTCTGCGATTGCTCTATTGCTGCTGCTGTCCAACGGCGTAGATGCCAGAATTCAACGAGCCTGTCGTCTTGTCGTCCGAGCGACGCGGTGTGAGCGTCCAGTCGGCGTGTCTCTCGGTACGTTTGTTGTGTAGCTCCCTCTCTCTCTCTCTCTATCTATCGATCTCTCTATCTATCTATCGATCTCTTTCTCTCTCTTTCTCTCTCTCTATCTATTGATCTCTCTCTCTCTCTCTCTCTCTATCGATCTAACTCTTTTCTTGCTCTGCTGCTAACGTGCGTCTGTTGCGTCATGTACAGATCTCGAAAGACATGCTCGACAATTTCAACTATGCGCTCGTGTGGGGGACGAGCACCAAGTACAATCCCCAGCGATGTGGCAAGGAGCACTTGCTCGAAGACGAAGATGTGCTCCAAGTGATCGTCAAGACCGCGAACCAACAGAAGCGCGATAAGAACTACAACCAGAAAGTCCAAGCGTACTTTGACAAGTACAAACGCAAGAAGAAAGCGCTCAAGACGTAAGTGAGCGTGATGGAGTACGAGCGCACGACGCCATGTGTACGAGTGTGTGTCGCTGTATGCAATGCAGTTGACTGCAGAATAGTGACGTCAGTCGATCGAGGAGGAAATGGACTAAACGAAGATACAATGCACTGAATACATGTGGTCGATTCAATCTGCTGCTGTTGTTGTTAGCAATGACTTGTAAGTGGACGTTTGCTAGAGCATCACGACGTCGCGATGCGTCGTCACCGGCGCTGTTGCTGTCGTTGCTGTCGTTGCTGTTGCTGTCGTTGCTGCGGATGCTGCTGTTGCATTGGCGCGTGGTGCAAACACGTCACTGTCGTCCGTCTGCCACGGCAGCGCGTACAGCGTCTCGAGCCGTGCGCGAATGCGCTCGAGCGTTCTACACCCACATAGCAGCACAGGACGTTGTGTCAGCTCACTTCCATCATACACATCTCTCTTTACTACAGCAGCAGCAGCAGCAAAAACCACCAACGTACGCAGGTCGCAATCCAGGGACGACATTTGCTGCATTGCTGTTGTTCGCTGCTGCGGTCGCCGTCGCGTGCTCGAGCACAAAGCGCCAGTTCGCAACCGGCTTGCGGGACATTGGGAGGCGCGTCCAGCTCCGTTGTGCAAATTGGTGGGTCGCTCCCTGGAGCGCAGCGGCGTTCGCACACAGCAGCGACTCGAGCAGCGCGTCACTAAACTGTTGGTTCGCACGCGCGATCGACGTCAGTGCTTGCGCTGTGACGTCCCGTCGGTGTGGACATTTGCGCTTGCGCTTGCGCGTCGGCTGTTGTTGCTGTTGCTGCTGTTGTTGCTGTTGCTGTTGTTGCGCTGCTGCCATTGCTGCAGCAGTCGCTTCGACGATCGGCGCAGGGACGTGTGCGAGCGCACGCACGGCGCGCTGCTTCTGTGCACGAACGCGCGCGACGCTCCGTGCATCGTCTGCTCGCAACGGTGCGTCTGTAGGGACGTGTGGCGCATCGAGCGTCAGGTCGTAGTCGCTGTAGATCACTGCTGGGTCCTGCACAAAGCTGCCGAGCGATTCGAGCGATTCGAGCGATTCGAGCGCGCAGTGAGTGTTTAAGTGTTGACGCAATCAACACCAGCGTTCCATGTAGCGCTGTCAAACCGTACGTACGTGGGCTTGGGCAAGTTGATCAGACGCACTGGCCAGCGAAACTTGCTGTGTGCGTAGGATAGAGACAACGTCAGTCACTCGTCAGTCAGTAGACAGATAGAGAGAGAGAGAGAGAGAGAGTCAGACAGACAGACAGATTGCCAAATCAAACACACCGCTTGAATTCATCGACGTGTGCGATCGGGTCTTCGATCGGTGGACCATCGAGTCGTTCGTGGCGCTTGAGTGCGTAACGTTCGCGCGACGAGAGGTTTGCGAGGACGTGAAAGAGCGTGGATTTGGCGTCTTGAAACTCAAAGTCGCTCACAAACAGCGGCGGTGCGTCCATTGGCGCGTCGCTTGAATCAGCAGCAGCAGCGACAGCAGTGTTGTCTGTCTCAGCAATACGGTCGACTGTGTGTGAGTTGCTGCTCTCGACGAGTGCTGCTGCGCTCTCGATCGCTGCGCGTCGGTCGTCTTGCTCGTTAGCGTCGTTATCGTCATTGTCGTCATTGTCGCCTTCGTGATCGTTGTTATCGTCGCCAAAGAGATCGCGCAAGCCGCCGCCTTCTTCTTTCAGAATCATCGCTTGCTCCTCTTTCGCGTAGAACGCTGCGTGTGCAAAGTCCGCATTGCGCACTTCGCGCAATGGTGCGCCAAACGGCTTCGCGTCGACTGCGCGCGCGTCGTCGGTCGCGTCGTTGTTGTTGTTGTCGTTATTGCGATCGTCGTCGTCCGTGTCGCTTTCTGTACTGCTGTCGTCGCTGTCGGAATCGACATTTGCGGCTTCCGCATCGACGAGGTCGTCAATGTCGTCAATGTCGTCGTCTTCGGCCTTGAACAAGTTGGTGCGGACGGCGGCGCTATTGTCTTGCAACGCGTTGCGCGCGTTGTCGTGTCCCTCGCTCTTGATACGCACGTCGCTATCGCTGTCGCTGTTGCTACCACCACTCGCGTCGCTGCTGTCGCCAAACATGTTTGTGTGGTCGTACATGCTGCTGCCGTTGTAGAAATCATCCAGGCTGACTTTTGTATTCACGACAGCTTCGCCATGGTCGCTGCCGTCATGGTCGCTGCCGTCGTCGTCGTTATCGGAGCTTGTCGCCGACAAGTCTTCTGCAGCGTCGCTCGCCGAGTCGCTGTCATCGTGCGCTGGGTGGACGCCGCGTCCCGGCTCGCTCTCCGTGTCGTCGCTGTCGTTGCTTGCAGCAACAGCGTTGCGATTGCCGCGGTCGCTCCTGCTGCTATCACTGCTGGATGCTCGCTCATCACCGGCAGCACCGCCTGTCATGAGCTCATCCATAAGCTTGAACATCATCGAGTCCTTCCTGTGCGCCATCACTTCTACAGCAGTTGCCTCTTCAGTAGCTACAAATATATTGTGTGTTGATTAGTAACAACAAAATATCCATCGCGAAGAGCAACATCGACATGATGGCGACGTATTCTGCACCGCCGACGTTCATCAGCCACCGCTCGTCGTATCGATTCTACGGGCTCTGTTGGGGCACACAGCCCAATGACCTGCGCATTGCAGTATCAACTTTCATTCCAGGCGAGTACCTCAACAAACTCCAGGTACGAAGTGCATGCGTCTGTTGCTTTTTTCGAGCGTGCAAGCGTGGCAGCAGTGTGTCGAGTATTTGCTGCGTGCACGCACGTGTCCTGCGCTTGCTGCATACATGTACGACGCACCTGCTGTTGTTGACTGACACTACTACTGACATGTGGCTGCTGTTACTCTTGCTACCAGGTGCTGCGTCCGACGCCAGACGGCGAGCTGCTCGTTCAAGCTATGGAGATCGACCACCCGTACCCGCCGACCAAGGTCATGTGGTCGCCTGCGACGTCCGGTGGTCCGACCGAGTATCTCGCAACGTCTGCCGACTACCTCCGGCTGTGGAAAATCTGCGACTCGTCGATCGAGCGCCACGCAACGATCGCCCGCGTACGTCGTCGTCGTCGTCGTCGTCATTGTCGTCGGCATTGTCATTATGGATTTTGTCCGATCGCTGCGTCTGTTTTTGCTGCTCGCTCTCTGTAGTTGCCGCTCAACTCACGCGTCGTCGCCTCGTACGTCTCTTGCGCGCTATGCGCACGATGTAGCGGACCGACGAGACGTGTGCGCCATTGACGTCGTTCGACTGGAACGAAGCCGAACCGAACATCATTGGGACGTCCAGCACGGACACGACGTGCACGATCTGGGACCTGAATGTACGGATTTGCAAACACGTGAATACTCTCGTGTATAGTAGCGTACAGGCCTGACGATCACGCTTGCATATCCACAGAACATCACATCCCCGAAGCAACAGATCATTGCGCACGACCACGAAGTGTACGACATGGCGTTCTCGACAGACCCACACGTGTTTGGATCGGTCGGTGGCGATGGGTCGCTCCGGATCTTTGACCTACGGTACGTGCTTGTGCTTGTGCTCTGCTGCTGCTGCTGCTGCTGCACTTGTGTCGAATCGACCTACTGACTGAATCGACCCTCCTGTTACGTGTGTGTGTGGCGCAGGAGCTTGGAGTCGAGTACGATCGTGTACGAATCGCCAGACCTGACGCCGCTCCTTCGCATTGGGTGGAACAAGTTGGACGACCGGTACATTGCTGCCATTGCGTGTGGGAGCCCGAGCGTCTTGGTGCTCGATCTGCGCAATACGACGCGTCCGGTCGTTGAGCTGAATCAGCACCGCGCGAGCGTCAACTCGCTGTCGTGGTCCCCGCACTCGCGCGTGCATCTGTGCACTGCTGGGGAAGACGCAACCGCGATCGTCTACGACATTAGCGCAACGACTGCGCATGCAGCAACCGAGATGAGCGACAGGAGCGACACGAGCGGTGGGAGTATTGGAGGACGCATCGGCGGCGGCAGCAGCGACGCAAGCGGCACAATCGTGTTTCGTGCGAAAGCGCCGATCAACCAGATCCGCTGGTCCGCGACGCGACCAAATTGCATCGCGCTGTTGGACGAAGACGCTGCGCACATTGTCCAGGTCGGATGACACTTGTGTAGGAGCAAGTAGGAGACAGACAGAGGGACAGTAGGAATGTACAAGCAAGTCTATTTGTCTATGGCACGCAAGCGACTGGATGTTGTGGTGTACGCATTGTCCAGTGCTGGCTGGTTTGTCTATATGCTTCTCTCTCTCTCTCTCTCTCTCTCTCGGTCGGCTTGTGTGCGGATGTCGATCACGTATATACGAGCTTCCCTGCTGGACTACAGCGCAACCAGTCGACGCGTTCAACGACGAGGCAGTCGCAAAGCACTGGCAGCTGCTGGACGCACCAAGCACGCACGTCAGCAACGCTGATCGCTGCATCGTCCTGCAACACGACGCGCAACTGCACGATCGACGACGACGACGCTGCTGCTGCTGCTGCTGGCGATGCTGCGATCTGCAGACGCACGAGTGCGTCCGTGACGTCGGGATGCGCTGTCGCCGCTGCTTCAATGTCGGTCGGTGCGATCAATGATGCGGTATGATCGGCATCGTCGCAGCTGCTAACATCGACGCAGATGCATGGCCGTAACCGATCAGCGAGCCAGAGGCACGCGATCCCGTGTGCGCCGGTCGTCAAACTGCCAACATCGGCCGTGCGACGCAAAGCGGTGCGATCGAACGCATCCAGCAACTCGTTCGTGACATACCCGATCGCTTGCCACGGCGTTGCGACGCGCACTTCGTTCGTTGCGTCGTCGATTGCGACGCGCACACCCGGCCAGAGACTCCCAACGTACAGGCGGTCGGTGGTTGCTGTCTCGAGCACACGCTGCTCGTCGCGAAGCTGCTTGCCGTGGAGGTGCCACGCGGCAATGTCGCCCGTCTCGGTCGACCCGTAGTTCTGCATCACGTCGAGGCCGCAGTGCGCGCGGATGTTGTCCACTAGCTCCTGCTGGATGCGCGTCCCAGCACAGTATGGCACGTCGACGTGCAGCTGCGTCGCCGGTAGGTCGAGCAGCGCAGCGTACGTTGCTGGCGTCGCGTACAACATCGTGAACGTCGACGGCTGCAGCGTCTGTGGTGGCGCCGCAAGCAGCGCGTGGAGCCCACCGATCGTCGGTGCAAAGCACAGCTCCGAGTCGCTGTCAAAGCGCGACGTGAAGAGCGTAAAGATCGCGTTGATCGAGTACGCGTGCGAGATCGACGTTGCGCACACGATGCGCGCTGGTGCGTTGGGGAAGAGCTGTTCGTGCGTGCATTGACCCTGCAGCAGCATGTGCTGCCACGTACAGACGACGACCTTTGGGTCGCCGATGCTGCCAGACGTGAGGAGGCCGACTGCGCCGCCTGCAGTGACCTCGCTGTGCTGCAACCACGCAGGCGCAGCGCTCGCTTCACTTGATGCACCATGCGGCTGCTTGCGTGCAGCTGCACTCAGATCGTCGACAACCACGACGGTTGCGATGCCAGTTTGTTGCTGCACGTGTGAAAGCAATGCAATGCGGCTCTTCCCGACGAGCACGCAAACGCACGCGAGCTCCATTGCTGCGAGCAAGCACGCGACACTAGTGCGGTCGTTGTCGAGCACGAGCACGAACGCATCACCACGCTGCACGCCAGCATCCTGCAACAGTGACAGTCCGAGCGGCAGCAATGTGTGGCGTAACCCACCACGCAGTATTTGCACGCGACTGCGGTCTAGATTTGTCGCGCACTGCGGCAGCGTGTCAGGCGCGTAGAAGAGAGCGAGCTTGCCGTTCTTGACACCAACGTGCGGTGCTGACATTGCTATCGTTGTCACTGTCCAAAAACGCTGTTTTGACATCCATGAAAAAACAACTCGAGGATATTAAATACGTGTGGCATGTGCCATTTTGAAAGGCAATATTTTTCGAATCTTACAAGTAAGCTTCGTGATTCATTCGGAGGCGCCACATTTTTATGACACTCGATCTTATTCAAAAATGCATTGTTACGGAAATGAGGTTTTGGCATCTGTTATGACAGCCAAAATTACTGTACGACATTCACATCAGATTTCGGAGGCGCCAATTTTGGATGAGATCGATGAAAAACCGACATACTGTGACGATCGTCGTGTCCGAAAATGACGTTTTGGCATCCATAAATCAAACAGTTGCTTCAAAGATGGTATAGTATGTGGCATCTTGACATGCGAATGTTTTTGAATTCCACAAACACTACTGCACGTGAATTCATCAAGTTTTAGAGAAGCCCATCTCATTTTCAGCATCGAACGACCGTGTTTGACTACCGTAAACATGGTGCTAGAACTCTTTCATGACCTGCAAGCTGATTTCTTGAATGTTTGTAACGCTTGGATTTCATTTAACTCAATCACCTGATGAAAATGACGATACATTTCAATCGTCGTCACAGTCCAATATTCGTTGTTTGGCATCCTTGAATTATGAATAGGAGTTATATGTTCTCAATACGTTACGCCATTTTGCCATATTGATGAGCATGGTGATCGAGCTCTTTAATACAGAGCTGATATTTTATCTGTTTTAATACGCGGTTGTTTCAGATCACGCTTTTTCTTCTTTTTGTGGTCGCGGGGTTAAGACATCGTACAGTATATGTCATTCCGCAGTTTCCGTCCATATGCATGCAATTGTAAAGAGCGTAAACAGTTGCACTGCCGTGTTAGCTCACTTT
>JAADXH010000729.1:0-17647 GCA_023337595.1 Globisporangium camurandrum | reverse complement strand
TCGCGACACCGCCAATATGGACTTTCGAATGCCAATCAAGTCCTCCTAGCGCTCGTCGTGAACGCTTTGCTTTTCTTCGCGCTGCTGCGGCCGCGCTGGCTCGTGTTTGACGCCGACGTTGCAGCGGGTCTATGGAGTATCGTCGTTCCAGTAGACGCGGCAGCTGACAAAACACTCAATTCTTCCGTCACTGTCTCGTGGCGCGCGTTCTGCGACCCCGCCAAGCGCAACTTCACGCTCCCAATGTACGTCTGTTTGTCTTTAAGACGCGCAATCTCATTCGCTTACACACCGTCTCTCCGCTATTTTGCATCCACCAGCATGGACGGCATCCCGCAGCCGATCAGCGCAGACGCAGCCGCAACGCTGTGCCGCGAACTCAGGGGCTACGCACTGCTCCCGGAGGTCATGCGCGCGCTCGTCGCGACTGCAATCGGCTTTGCGCTCCTCACGCTCCTCGTCGCGCTCTACTTGCAACTCGGGCGTCCGACGCGGAGTCAGATTTTCTATTGCGGCCTCGTACCAGCACTTGCGTTGTTGCTGGCAGCCGTACTCTGTATGGTCGCGCTCATTCTCTGGCAGCACTACTATGGCGCATTCGACAACAGCGACTGCGTCGCCGTCGCAATCGCTGCAACCGTCATTGCGTACCTCGTTGCAGTCTCGATGATCATTCGCTGGCGATGGGTGCGTCCCACTGGCTCTCTGTCCTACGTTATAACGCTCGTCATTACTGACACTATCGCTTTGTATATATACAGCCTGGCATCTGCGCCGTCCCGAATGAACAACAAGCGTTCCAGTCGCGTCGGAGTTATCGGACAGCGCCGCCACGACGGAGCAATACGTTTGCCGCAGCACATGTGCACCACACGCCGCTCGACAACATTCAGATCACAGATACGACAGACGCACCACCACCACGCACAACGGCGTTCCACCAGATGAACAGCTGAAAGCGAGTCGATCGACTCTTATTTATCCCACGACACACACACACACACACACTCACTAGGAGACCAGATGCAATGCGCACACGACGCAACTGTTGCAGTAGCAGGTGGAACCGAACGAACGTACACAACAACAACACTACAGTATCCCACGCTCGATTGTTTCGTCTGTTCATTCTGGTCATTGCTATTAGCACTGTACAGTAAACAGCATGCTCCACAATAGAGCAACGCGCACTTGCATCGTCCTCCTGACGCACAGCGTTGTCCACTTTGCTCACGTTGTAGCTACTTTCCCGTCCTACGCATTGACTCACGCTTACGCACTCTCGTCGCCGCTGTCGGCGCGAAGCTTCGTCAGCACGCGACGTGCGTACTCGGCAATGACTTTGCCGTCCGTTGCATTGACGGACTGCACAAACGTCACGAGTGTCTCGGGCCGTGAGTGGACTTCGAGCAAGTACAGCAGCGCGCGCTCGGACGAGATCTTGACGGCAATGTTGTTGCTCTTGATCGTCTGGAACAGCGCCGGTACGAGCACGGGCAAGTGGTTGCGCATCCCACTCGGATCTTTCTTCCCGAGGCGCTTTGCGATCTGCACCGCGGCTTTACACACGTCCTTGTTGTTGTGCTGGACACTGTCGACGAGGACCGTGATGATTGCGTCGGCGGTTGCGGCCACTGCAGCAGCGTCGTCTTTGTGCTGCTGCTTGACAAACGCGTCGAGCGCACGCAACGCACTCGCACGGACCGTCACGTGCTCGTCCTGCGCCAGCACGACGAGCGTCTCGCGGATCGACGTCGCAACACCTGCGAGCCACGCAGGGTGCTGCTGCACGACCGTCTCGAGAAACAGCGCTGCGCTGTGGCGACGCATCCACTGGACGCTTGCGAGGATGCTCGGGCTGTTGGCAAATACATAGCGGAGCGCATTCGCTTCACCAGCGTCGGCGTCCGCGTCGGTTGCAACTGCATACGCGAGGCACTTGCTCGCGCGTTCACGCACGACGTCCTCTGGCGAGTCGAGCAGCTCAGCGAGCGCATCTTGGAGCGATTCGCGCACGGGCGCCGACACTTTTGCGCCAACGGCATCGACGATCGAAGCAACTGCTGCAAGGTTCGCTTCGCGGATACCACCCGCCGTTGTGCGGACCTTGTCGGTCAACTCGGTGAGCAGCGGGTCGACGCGCGGACTGAGCGTCACGAGCTTACTGAGCGCCGACGCGCCGCGCGTCCGGACTTCCGCCGCGCTGTCGTTCAGTGCTTTCACAAACGTCGTTTGGAGCTGCGGTAAGAACGGCTTCAGCGCGACACCGCCCTTGCCCAACAGGATCTCGAGCGTCTGCAAGATCGCCGCCTTCACGTGGCCGGGGAACCGGTCACCGGCGATACGAATCAGTGGCCCCGTGAGCTTGATCAAGTACGGACGCAACGACGCTGCGCCCGTGAGCTGCACGAGCTCGCCCAAGCCCGTCGCAGCGCTCTGTCGGAGCTCTGGTGAGCCGTTCAAGAGCGCATGCTGGTAGCTCGGGAGGAACGGCTCGAGGCCCTTGGAGATGCACAGTCCTGGCAACAGGTACTCGCCCGCACCGACGCCGCCCTTGCGGTGCCGCGCGTCACTCACGAGCGTATTGATCGTCTGGCGAATAAAGTCGAGGTGGTGCGTCAGTGGCTCGGGTTTTACCGTGACGTTCAAGCCCTTGAATGCGTCAGACGCAGCTTGAACCGCCAATGGCTCCGAATCGTTCAAGTGCGTCACGATCTGGCGCAAGAACAGCGCGACTTGGTCCGTGTACGTTACGCTCGTGCACGTACAGAACTGCTCAATCAGATAGAACGCCAGGACGCGCTCTTGGACGTTGTCGCTCTCACAGTACTTGCACAGTTCGATTGCGACCCAGTGGACGCCGACGCCTTCGACGCTCAGCACGACGTCACGGAGCGACGCTTTGATCGCATCGGCGACGTCCGACGAGTTCTCAGAAGCAACTAACGCAACGTACTGACTGACAAACACGCTCAAGATCCGTTCGAGTTGGTGGTGGATCACAGCGCCCGTTGCTTGAGCGACACGGGAGATCGCACGCGCTGCAGCGATCGTCACGGGCGTCGTGAGCAGACGTGGAATCAAGTACGGCAGCACTTCGCGCGACTTGACGCGCAGAATCTCCTGGAGTCCGAGCAGTGCGCGCTCCTGTGTATCGACGTCAGTCGATCGAATGCGCTGGAGCAACGACGGGACGGTCTCGTCGATCGCACGGTAGCCAATGCCCTTTTGCAAGACATCGAACGCATGCGCGGCGGACGATCGGACTTCCGGGAGTTCGTCGCACAAGCCATCGAGCACGGCGTCGACGAGCGTATCGACGTAGTCCTCCAACTGTCGCTTCGTCGAACAGTCGATGACTTCCGCAAGTCCGATGCACACGCCTTGGCGCATGCCGCGCGAATTGCGGGGCGACAAGCCGGCCCGCAAGATCGGGACGATCTCCGGCAGCACGTGCTCGCCGAGCTTCCGGACGATCTCGCCGAGTGTCCGACCGGCCATCGTCTGCTTTTCCATATTGTCGCCCGAGAGCGCGTTCACGATCGCATTCATGAGCGCTTCGAGAATCTGTCGGAGCGTCTTGGGTGTGTTCGCGACGACGCTCTTCCAGACCTGGAGCGAGCTCTGGCGCACGACCGCTGACGTGTCGGACCGGATCATGTACAGCGACGCGAGGATGTTGTTCCGGCGCTCCATGCCCAAGATCTTGATGATCGCCTTGTCGCCCGCGGCGCTGCCGGCAGCGTCGTCGTCGTTGTCGTCGCTCGTCGTTGCGTCGTTCGCGATCGCGCGCGTGCCACTGATGCGATACATGAGGTCACCCAGGAGTGCCACCGAACTCTGTCGAATGCGCCAGCTGTCGTCAAACAGCCCGGCTTCGAGCGACGGCAGGATCTCGCGCGTGTGCGACAGTGCGTGCGCGTTCACGACGACGTGACCGGCGTGCATCGCAACGTCCCGCACGGACTCGGCTTCGTCCGACAAACCGCTCACGACGATCGGCAACGCGTCGCCTAAAAACACCGAGAAGCTCTTCCCAAACGCTGGCGGAAGGAACGCAATGATCCACAACACGCCCTCACGGACCGAGTATCTCGGATGGCGTGCGAGTGGGAAGATCTCATCCACCATCGTTGCTTCAACGCGGTCCTTCCCAAGTGCGACGAGGACCTCACACAGTCCTTGCGCAGCACCAGAGCGCTCGACGCTCCCAAAGTCGCCTTTCATTGCGTCCAACAACCACGCGAGGATGTCAGCAAAGTGCTTCTCGCCGAGTCCTTTGACCAACTTTCCCATCGCTTTCGCCGACACCGCGCGGACCTCTGGGATTGGATCCATGAGCTGGCTCTTGAGGCTCGGGAGGACCATGTCCATGTACGGCACGAGATCCTTTGCGTCGTTGATCATCGAACACATGCTCCCGACAATGAGCGCCGACTTCTTCTTCGCGTCGCCGCCGCGGTCTTTCAACCCACGCGTGATGATCGGCATCACGAGCGCGAGTGACGGTGCGTCGATCGAATGGACAAACGACGTCGACTGGAGCTGCTGCAGTGCTTCGGGCGTATACTTGTTCGGGTCCTCGAGCGCATTCAGTAACGCGTGGGAGATCGACGCAATCTCCGGGTTCCGTACGACAGACCCGATGTCCCGCAACGCGCTCTTGCCGGACTCGCGGACCTTGGGGTGCGAGTCCGTCAGCGCTTCTGTAAGTTTCGGGACGACCTGCGGCAAGCACGACCCGAGCTGGCGCGGCGCGCAGTACGCCATCGACCCGAGGATCTGGATCCCCGCTTGCTTCGTGCGCCACGCACTGTCTTCCAGCGCCCGCAGTACGGACGGCAGCACGAGCTTGACGCCATGTGCCGACAAATTCGCCATGATCCCACGTGCGGTCTGGCCTGCTGCGTCACGGACTTGCGGACTTGCATCGGCATAACACTTGAGCATGATCGGCAAGATCACAATGATGTACGGCTCAAAGAGGATCCCAAGACGTTGACTGAGGCACTCGAACACGAGCATCGCACCCTGTCGGGCGTTCGCACCGCCAGCTTTCATCGCGTCCTCCAGACGGGGGATAATATCATGTTGCTTCAGTGCTGAGATCCCGAGACCTTTGACAACGGCCGAGACACCAAACGCTGCGCCAATGCGCTCTCCGAACGTCTCGCCGCTCGTCGCGCGTGCTAAGAGTCCATCCAAGATCGCCGTGCTTCGGTCTTTCACCGCTGGAATGAGCGGCGTGAGGCACGTTGCAACCGACCGCTGGACCGACTCGGATGGAATACTGAGCGCTTCCAACAGCGAGTCGACGATCGATGAGACTTTCGGATCGGCTTTGTCCATGTGCTTTGCCAGCGCCCCCAAACACACGACGACGCCTTCACGCTGATGGTCGTAGATCGAATGGTCGAGCTGCGACGCTGGTGGCGGTTGCTGATCGAGGAAGCGCTCAAATACTTGGAGGAGCGGCGTCGTGTGGGCGCCGCCGCCACACGTGTCGACGACTTGGATCCCCGTCTTGCGCATCTGCGTCCGGACGTGCGCGTTCGGGTCGCCCAAACCGTGCTGGATCACAAACGACATGACGTCCATGACGTTCGTCTGGGAGAACGTCGCAGCCAGCACAGCTTTCTCCAAGCACAACCCAACACCACAGCGTGGCAAGTACGTCGCTGGCTCTTCCTTTGGGTCAGCCTGCCCCGGTCGCTTGACCTTGGGAATCCCAAACTCATCGAGCGCTTCCAGTGGCTTCGGTAAACTACTGACAAATTGCGTCTTGAGGTTGTTCAGGACGGGCGTGATCGTCTCCGGGAACTGCTGCATCCCATCTGCGATCGCCAGCGCAGCACTCTCACGGACGTTACTGTGCGCGTGGTGGAGCAACACGAGGAGTTGGCCGGCAAACAGCGGCGTGATGGACGCGCCCGTTTGTTCCCACACATCTTTCGCGACGCTCTGGTTCGTTGCGTCCGTGTCAAAGCACGCGACAAACAGGCGTGACAATAGCAGCGGGTTCGCAGCAACGTCGAGCGCGTCCGACGACGCGTTCTCGTCTGCGCTCTCGACCATGTGAAGCACGGCTTTCAGCACTGCAAGCCGGACGTCGTGCGACGCCGACAGCAATCCGTTGTCGCCCAACAGCGGCGTCCACTCGTCCATCGACAGCGCGGGGCCAGCACACAGCGTCGTCAGCAATTGCGCCGGCGCCAAGTCTGGATTCTCGATCAACGCGCTGCCGCCAGTCGCTTGCTCGGACAGCAAGTGCAGCGCAAGTGTCAGCATGTCTTGGCGCAACATGCGCTGCGCTGCAACGTCACCAATCTCTTCCTCGTCCTCGTCCGCGATCATCCGCGCGTGGACCGCAAACAGCGGCAAGACCCAGTGGCGCAAACTCGGCGCGAGCGTCAAGAGCGACCGCAGGATCGGAAACAGGAGGTGGAACGTCGGCGGCGCAATGTGGTTCACCGGCGCGTCACCATCAAAGTCGGCTTCTGAATCAAACTGGAACCCAAACACAAACTCCATCAAGCCAGCCAACGTCCGTGTGAACAGCGGCAACATGGAGGATACAACAGCGCTGTGCGATCGATCGCCATCGAAACGTTCGACCTCCAACACGACGCGCAAAGCGTTTGCGACATCCTCGTAATGGTGCCGGAGCATCTCGGGCGAGATCGTCTTTGCAATCGATCGCAGTGCGGCCGATGCTTGCGTTTCGAAGATACGGCACGCAAACAGCGCTTCAACCGATCGCAAGACAAACGGAATCGCAGGGTGGAGCTCGTCGGGACGCATATCAGCAAGCGTATCGATCGTCTCCAGCACGTCGTGGACGAGCGTCTGTTTGCGCTGCAAGTCCACTCGAATGCGCTGCTGCGTCGCAAGTAACGCACGCTCTTCTGGCGTGAACGTTGTCTTGTGCTGCTTCGCTGCTGCTGCAGCAGTCGCGCGCTTCTTCTTCTCGAGCTCTTCACGCACTTGTTGTTCCCACTGTTCGTCTTCGTTCCCACGACGCGCAGTCCCACGCTTGCGGGTCGATCCGATAGCGTTGTTGTCGTCCGCCAAACTGCTCTCGTTCTTCTTCTTCGCAACAAACAACTCGTCGTGTGGCGTGTCAAACACGTGGACGTCGTAGTCCGAGATCGTCGCAATCTGCTCAGCGTCGATGCGTTTCATGAGCACGTCTTCAATCACATCGTGGAGCGCAATGCTCTCACTCTCGCCATTCCCAGCAAAGCTCAAAAGCGACGCCAAAGCGCGCTGTGCGGCAAGACGTTCAACCGCCAACTGCGAGAACAGTGCGCCGCTCTCGGCATGCGTCAGTGCCTCCATAATCGACTGCTTGATCGCGTCGTTTGCTTCAATCAAGTGATCGATGCGATCGTCGCCAGTCTCTTCTTCGTCGGCTTCCTCCTCGTCGTCCTCGTCCTTGGTGACAGCGTTTTGCTCCGTCGACTCGGTCGCATGGAGGAAGCGGAGCTTGAGGCTGTTCCACTCACGTGCAAACGCTGCCGGCTGCTTGCCACTCACGACAAACGGATGGTGCGACGCGAGCAACACGCGTGCAAACACAGCGTCGCGCACGGCGTCATCGGTCCGCACCGCGTCCGGCACGAGCGCACGCAGCGCTTTGCGCAACACACCGGCTGGCGGGACGATCGCAACGTCCGTACGCACGTCGCTCGACGCTGCGATCGCTGCACGCGCGGCCGTTGCGTCAATTTGTGCCGACGCAACAGCTGCCAGCTTGTGCTGGAACGCCTCAACGAGTCCACTGCAGTGCGCGAGCGACGACGCGTAGATCGCGTCGACAGCTGCGAGCGTGCTCGTCTGCGCGGGCCGCACGGTCGACACGAGCACGTCGACTGCGAGCTTGTACGCGTTCGTCGGTGGCGTCGCTTGCTCGGACGCAAGGACCCACGTGAGCGCTGTCGGGAGCGCTACGAGCGCTGTTACTTCAGGCTGTTCGATCGGAATCACGACGGTGTCGTCGTTGTCGCTTGCTGCGCTCGCTGCCTTGAGACTCGTGAGCAGAGCGCGCACCGACGTATCGAGGAACGACGCATCGCTCAGTACGGCGTCCGCGACACCGTCGTGCGCCAATTTCGCGTCCATCGCGCCGCTTGCGGACGCCAAGTAGCCCGCGACGCTGACTGCCAAGACGCCGTCCAAGTGCACGACGTTCGGCTTCTTGTTCGCGTCTGCAATTACGCGCACGACGTCGTCGGCAAACGGCTCAATCGCTTCCGCAATGCGCTCGGCGCTCGACAAGCGACAAAACACGACGAGCGCACGCAAGAACCCAGCGACGATCGCGTCGTTCTTGTGCTTGAGGCCAGCGTGAATCGCAGCGACGCTGTCAGGCGTTAGCTCCCGCGCCCGTGCGAGCCACTTGCCGAGCGCCAAGAGCCCAACGTGGCGCGTCGCGTCGTGCGCTTCCTTTGCAATCGCTTTCAACAGCGCAGTAACTGCCGTCGCAGCAATCGCTTTCGCTGCGTCGGCGCCACCGACGAACGCCGTGCGATCGGCAGCAGCTGACAAGACTGCAAAGATCGCTTCGCGCTGGTAAAACTGCGCGAGGATGCCGTGTGCGCCATCGAGCAGCGCAGCCATCTCTTGGACGACCAGCAACACGTGCTCGTGGCTCTCAAACGTCGCCAGCAGCGCCGTGGCAAGCGCCACCGTCAGCGCACGCACGTCGGCTTTCGTCGACCGGAGCTTCGCTGTCAACACGGTCGCAAACATCGTCGGTACGAACCGGCCAAAGTCGATCGGCGCTGCTTGGACAAACGCAAGCGCTGCAGCAAGGACAGCGTCGGGCGACTTGCGCAGCATCTTGGCAAGCGTCGGCTGGATGAGCGTGTCGAACCGATCGGCATCGAGCCGCGCGAACCGCACGTCGTTCGGTACGAGCGTCGTTGCTGTCGTTGCAAAGCTGCGCGTCTTGGGTTCGAACGCCCACTGCGCGTACTTGGACCAGAGATCCTCTTCTGTTGCAGCAGGTAGCAACGCCGGGCCGCACTGTGCGACGACTGTCCAGAGCTGAAACAGCGGCGCGTCGCTGCCCGTGAGCGTGTCCGCGCACAGCGACACAAGCAGCGGTGCGTGGGCTTTCACGAGCGTCCGTATCGCGTTTTGTGCAAGCGCTTGCACGCGCACGTGGTCGACCAGCGTCGTTTCGAGCAGCGCTGCTTGCGTCACAAGCACGTCCTTGACCCACGCAGGCGTTGCTGTGCTGTTCGCATCGGCAGCACCACCAGCAGCCGCGAGTGCAGCATCGACAACGACGCACGCGAGCCGCAACACCGCAAGCCGCGCAGTCGCAAGCGACTTTGTAAACGCCTTGAGGCGCGTTGCGAGCACAGCTGTAAACGCTTCTGGGACGCCAGGGAGCGCTGCAAGCGCTTTCACGAACGCACGCAAGTGCACGTTGGTGGCGCGACTCGCGCTCTGGCACGCAGCTGTGAGCGTCTGGTTCACGACGCGCTTGATCGGGAGGTCACCATTCTTGACTTTCTCAATCGTCTCGTCCTGTTTAGCGGCCGCGGCAGTTGATACGACACATAGAGGGTAGGGACAGTGAGAATGTGCGCTCGCAAAAGCAGCATATGCAATGAAAGAACTGGAAGGGGGATGCAATGCACGAGTCGGCACAAACGGGTTGATACGCATCGCATGTTTGTGTGTCGTGACAGCGCAACAACAGCCAGGCAATCGCCAAAATGCAGTCCATAATCATGTACACACATGCACACGGCGTACATGGTAGATTTGGATGAGCGACTGCTGCGTCGGCGTGAGCATGCACGCGTCGAGCAGCAGCTTGAGCGCATCTTCGGGGGCGACAGCGGCCATGATGAAGAATGGGTGGTCGAAGGTATTGAGTAGATTTGTGCAATACCGATATACCGGTACATTTGGTAGCTAACGCCACAGATTGGATTGTAACGCAGCCGTTTTGTGCCACCGTCTTGTGACTTGAAGGCAACTTGCAGCAAACGCTACTGCTGTCATTGGTGTCATGGATGAAAACGCAACGGCGGATGCTGCGATCGACGCGCAGCTGCGAGACATTGCAGCGCACAAGTTCCCAGCAACGCGCGATACAGAGCAGCGCATCGACGTGTATCTCGAACTGAACCAACTGCTGCGCATCGAGGACTCGCCTGCGTCCGTGCGAGCGCTGTGCCGCGAAGCGCCAGCGCTGTTGCGTGAGTTCCAGTACGACCTGCAACGCACAACCGTGCGCGATGTCCTGCACGTATGTCTACGCACGCTCTCGTACTTTCTGTACCACCGTGCACTCGTCGCAGCGTTCTCGGACGCACAGCTCTCGACCGTCCTCTCTGGCATCGTCAGTCTCCTCTGCTCCACACAAGACGAGGTAGGATCGTGCTTGTCTGCACGCACCGCTTCGCCTATTATCGACAAGCTATTTGTCGAACCGGTCATGTGTCGCCCTATCGTTTGGCGTCATCTTTCCTTTTACATACGGCAGACAACGTACAAGCTCTGTCTCTGGAGCCTTGCGATGCAAAATACCGATGCGCGTCGCCAGTCATTCGTCGAACGCACGGTCGAAGCGTTCGTCCAAGCGATTGCAAACCCATTCAAGTCCCGTGCAAGTGCGTCCACTCATCACCACGCAGGTTCCACAACACACGTCTGCTAACTCACCTCCTCTTGTCTGCCTAACCGGTCCGTACAGTCGAACTGCAAGCGCTCAAAGCGCTGCATCTGCTGCTACTCAAGCACTCGACTATCGTCGCAGCGTCGGACACTGCCGTGCAGATCTGGCTCGAACCTGTCTGCAGTCGCTTGACAAGCAGTCACGAAGAGACGCGTGAGCTTGCGCGCATCGTCCTCACGGCTGCCAGCACTAGTACAGCAACGTGGTCGCCACAGCTGCGCGACGCGTTACGCGACTGCCTCGTCCAGTACGCGTTCGCAGCGATGGAGACGCACATGACGAAGCACCGGAATCGAGACGCACTGACGCTCTGGCGCTTGACACTGACGCTCTTGCAAGCAGCACGCGCGACCGATGCGTCCGTGCTGAATGCGATGATGTACGTCCCAGAGCAGTCGATGCGCCATCGTGACGCTAGCGTACGGCTCGTGAGTATCGAAGCATGGTCTGCGCTCGTCGGCGTCTTCCGTGCGACAACGAGCGAGTGGTTCTGGAAGAAGACGATCGTTCAGCTGCTCATTGCGCCAATCGTCGTGTGTTTGCGAGACGAGCGGCTGCTGAATATCGTCCACGCCGCGTTCGTGACGTGGCGTATGACCGTGCGAGCGCTCGTGTATGATTTCAACAGGTTGTGTCGCACGCACGAGTGTGTAGGAGCGGACGCGCTCCAAGCGACTGCGCGCAAATGGATGCGCTGGTTTGACGAAGCTATCTCCAAGCCACTGGCAGCCGCAATGACGCGCAGTGACGGTCTAGGAGGCAGCAGCAGCAGTGCACGCATGCAGGAAGAGCAGCAGTTCTTTACGTTTGCTGCTGCGCTGTGGGCGGTTCGTAGCGACGAGGAGAGCGAGGTGGTAGCAGCAGCGCCACGCGCCGACGTCGACGCGTCGTCCATCACGATCAGCACGAGTCTGTTTGGCTTGGCGTCGATCTTGCCAGACGTTTTGCGGCTACTCGAGCAGCTTCTACAGCACGTGGACGCGACTGCGACAGCATTGGACAGTGACCCGTGGCAAACATTTGCGTCGATCGACGCAATGTGGACCGGCGTCTGCGAGCGCTTGCGTCCAACAGACGAGCAGCCGCCAGTGATGCAGAAGCTCCGACGCCGTCTCCTGCGCGTGTGTCTCGAGTTTGCGTTTGGCGTCCCCAACAGCAGCTCCACGACGACGACGACGTCAACAACGAGTCGTATAAACGACGCACAAGCGTTTAGTATTCGCTGGCAGCTGCGCTTGTTGCGCGTGTTGCTCGATCGAAGCGATGCTGCGTCGCCACAGGAGTTCAGTGCGTTGTTTGCGCATCCTAAGAGCGCGTTGCTAGCAGCGCTGAGCGGTCGCATGGAATGGATGAATGCACAGCACGCGACGCACGCGCAGCTGCTTGCTGTGTGGAGCAGTCCGTCGTTGGCGGACGAGGCTGACGACGACAGCATTGACTTTGCTGCACGCACGAGCGTGTTGCCGTGTACGCTGCTGTACGTGCTGCTTGCGTTTGCGACGCTGCTGGAATGCGATGACAGCAGCAACGACGGTGACGATTTACGCGTAGACGTGGATGCGCTGCGCGCTGTCGTTGCAAGCGTGACGCAGTGTCTAATAGCAGCAGGCGGCGCTGTACCGACGCGCCATGAGCAGCTCGCTTGCAGTGTCGCACGCGCGATCGAGCGCTGCGACGCGCTCTTGACAGCCGACGTTCCTACTGACCGCACGCTGCTATGCGACGCTCTGTTGCGTGTAAGCAGTGCATCGAGCGCTCCAAATGTCGTCGATCTGAACGACAGTACGGGCGTGATTGACGTCACGAGCTCTGCAAGCACACTTTCGTCGAACGACGAGCTGACAGCGTCCGCAGACGCGAGCGTCCCGTCGCCGTGTATGCTTGAAATTGGCGCTGCTGCTGCTGCGCGAGCACCAGTGCAATCGGACAACGACGAGCGCCATGAAGCACGTCCACCGCAGCAGCAGCGATGCATCTTTTCGAGTTTGCGCGACTCGACAGCGCCGATCGCACAGCTCGAGTCGCACTTGCCACAAGCGCTGCGGCCGCTCCTGTCGTGCCATTCGATCGCGACAGTCGGTGACTTGAGTGCGATGTCAATCGACGCTGTAGAAGCGCTTGGGATCAGCGACCCAGTCGCTATAGTCACGCAAGCGCTCACAGCATTCAGCAGCCAGACGACTGCGCTGGAGCGTCGATCATCATCGGCGTCTACGTCATCGCCGCCGTCGTCGCGTCGACGCATCTTGAAGCGCGCGAGCGATCTGTCCAAGGTGATCGTCAGTTCGGCGTTTCCACTCACGAATCCACAGCATCGCAAACGTGTGCGACGGTCGCTCCTCGATCTCACCCTTGCGCTCGACGATCTTGATGACGATGATGATGACGTTGGCGGCGTTCATGCGCGTAGTGGAGCGCGCACGGCGAACGAAC
Organism: Globisporangium camurandrum; assembly: GCA_023337595.1. Lineage (NCBI taxonomy): Eukaryota > Oomycota > Peronosporomycetes > Pythiales > Pythiaceae > Globisporangium > Globisporangium camurandrum. The sequence goes on along the minus strand of JAADXH010000729.1, from coordinate 4,518 downwards.
GTAGCAGCAACGAAGCAAACGGTGCAACGTCGCCCAAAATCGCATCGCGCGTGACGTTCTGTTTGCGTACGACGGACGGTGAGATACGTATGACGCGACCGGGACAAGACGACTCGCAGGATACGAGCACGACGGACGATACGCTGCTCCAGTCGAGTGAGAGTGCAGACGACCAGCGCCGCGTTGAGAAGCTTGCGCGCGACCTCGTGCAGCATCTGCAGCAGTCGGCAGTTGCTGTCGACACGCTGGTCGCTGCAACCCACGACAGGTTGCCGCGTGGCGCTCGCACGTCAACTGCGAGTAGCACTGTGCGAATACAAACGCAGCTCCACGACGTCCACACAGCGCTGGATGCAGTCACGAGCATGCACCAGCAGCTCGAGCATCTCGTCGAGTTGTACTCTAGACCGCGCGACGACGTCGATGAGCGATAGGAATCGTGTGTGTTGCTCGTATTGGTAGAAAGAACGACTGTCGTCATCGTTGCAACAACTTGGCAAGCAATCACTCGGTCGCACGCATGAAGTATTGCTCAGTCAAGCGCTTCAAGATACATACAGTGTGTGTGTGCGAGCGCTATGGAGTCAGCATCCAGACTAGTGCTGTCGAGATCACTGGTAGCGAGCGATTGGATGCTTTCTGGGTAGTCGTGATTGTGATTCGCCATTCGCAGCACGAAGCGACGAGCAGCTCCGATTGATCGACATTGCTGGAGATTGCAGCACGAAGCGATTTACGCTCGAAGAACACGGCGCCGGATCACAACCAGCTTGCGCACGTCATTTGTCTTTTGTCAGACAGATCACAGGTGTCGAATGCCATGGAAATGGCCGCGGTGTAGTGTTGATTCGAAGATGCAAACTTGAGCACGACACAACCAGCAGCACATTTAGTGGTAGGAGGAAATGTGTGACGCCGATGATACACTGTCGCACACTGTGTTATGGGTTACTTCCATTATGTTGTGCTTCGTATGTACGTGTGTGCCTTCACTCGACACTAACGCTCTCGATCGCTGCCTGCTCACATGACCTGACACGCAAACAGCACGACGTTGGTCGGGACTGAGCTGTAGTCCTCGTTTTGCAAAAAGCTCGCCACGAGCGTCGGGATGTGCTGACACCCCTGGCACTCGCTTCGGGTTTGCGCATCATCGGATGACAACGCCAGCTCTGTGCGGCGCGCGTACGCAAGATAGCTGTTGAGGCACTGCTCGATCTTGCGCAGCACGGCGTTGTTAGTGCTTGCGTTTGTGCCTGTTGTGCGGCTGCTGCTGTTGTTCACAACGACTGTAAGGGCTGGTCCGGCGCTCGGTTGTTGTGTTTCTACCACACGCGCTTCGTTCCACTGCCACTCTTGCAGCGCCGCTGGCGACAAGAACTGGTTGCAGTATGCGCAGTGGAGCGGCGCCTTGTTGTCGCGACCGTTGCTGCTGTTGTCGCGTGTTGCTGCAGCTTCATCCGTGTGCGCGCTGCTCCACTTGCGTGCAGTGGCGTGGACGCTCTTGAGCGTCGAGAGCGCCTTCGTGTTGTCGTAGCTCACAACTGGTCGCACGCGCTTGGCGTCGCGGTACGTCTTCCACCTCGACATTTGCGCCGCGCGCTCGTGCTCGTCTTTCATGACGACGCGGAACAGCACCTGCTCGCGCTCGTCGCGGTAGGTCGTGCCCGTGACAACAACGCGCTCGATTTGGTCGAGGAACGCAAGACTCGTTGCAGTACGCTGCTGTAATTTGTGCTGCTGTTTCTGCTCTTTCTTGGTCTGTAGCTGCGCGGTGTGTTGTTGTTGCTCCTGTTGTTCCGCATCGCATCGTGCTTGTTGTGGGGATGGTGGCAGCGGCGCGACTGCGCAATTGTCGAGTGTACTGCTGCTCGTGTCGAGACTCGTCGGTGGTGGCAGCGAGGCTGCTGCTGGAGTCATGACTGCTTGTATGTTTGCTTAAGAAGAGTTGCAAGTATGCTCGATGAAGGTGATGGTGTTGTCAAGAGTGATGAAGAACGGAGACACCATGTCGATCGCACTCATTTGAATTCAGTGTGATTTGTTCACGCGTCGCAGATTTGTGTTTGCACACAAAGTTATTGCTCATTACCGATATATATATCACGTTATTACTAGAATGACTCTAGCATATATACGCACTACACTAATGCCATGCGTCAGCCAATTGTTTCATGACTTAAATGTTACTTTCGGAGATGTGTGAAATAATCTACACTCAATATTGCAATACTATATTCGAATAGCGGTATGTACGTAGAACTCATAAACGCAAGGCGGATAACTAGCAACGCAGCTTCTCATATCTCCCGCGACAAATAACTTGTTCAAAACCTGCACAGTAACATTGTCGTAAGTCACAATAATGTATACTAATTCTGAATGCTGTGAACCCATAATTGAAATATTTTGTAGTTAAATCATTACATGCCCCAACAGGAAAAACGTCACAATAACTAACCGTTCTATACCTATTAAGTACCCTTTCATAATGTGAAATCGTATTAGCTTTGATTAATGTTGCGAGTGCGAAATGTAGCGATTAAGCATGTGATTGATATTCAGAGCTCGTTTGGGTACCTTGCTTCCCGTTGCATGCAAAGGTTAAGGGTAAAATACACTTGTCCAACTGCATGGTGAAACGTTGGACAAACCACCTTCCTCGTGTTTCCTTTCTATTCCGAATGTTGTACAATAACATTGTCAATATCTGAAGTACATGCTTTTAAAACTATTACACCTCAATTTTGTAACTCATATTACTGCAAACATCACAATATGTATACAAACACGAAATTTTTTATCACATAGAGCAAAATACTCATTAATTTTACATAGCACATACTTTGTATATATTGCGAATTTGATTTATCAATCTTCATCAGCTCTCCGTGAATATCCCGGTGAGAATCATTAAGCGAGATGGTTGACACCTCAGCTAGATGCGCGCAAGACTATAAAACTGACGATATCCATCGTGTAAAAGTTCCATTCCACAGATGTAGAGTACTACTTTACAGAAAGGATAGTGTTAACCGATATGCATAGAATTAATACCCTTCCAAATTGGACAATACTACATTAATACTATATATAATAAGTCCTGCTGTCACCATGCGTTCTCAATCAAAACGACATTTATACTAGTTTGGGTTATCGCTCGCACCTCTGTATACAAAATTACACAATTAAAAATAAACTACTTCAGTTCTATTAGATGGCGGAGCATCGGACAACGCATGCTCCTCATTCTCCGTAACATTTATACATAACCCATGTCATAAACATAAAAGACCTGACCAACAGCAACAAAACGTAGCTGTCAGCAAATAAATAGTTGTTATAGGAAGGAATGTCATAAGTACCATTTTGCGGTGTCATTAAATGAGACAAAAAATACATGCAAACTGTGATAAAGTATAATACCCTAAAAATTACATTAATTATTTAGAAGTTTATATTCTATGGAAACTATTTTAGGATTTGTGTAGGATATGCTTTTGTGACGCCAGCGCGTCGCTCGCACACTATCGTGTGCACTTTGGCATCATTTTGAGTGGCTTGTGTTTGTTGATAATTCTGCCTATCAACAACCACCAATGCATGCACGTTGTTTTAGGGATTTGAGCAACTTTCTTTTGGGTATGTCAAGTTAGCCTCTAAGAATGTCCCTCTCTGTCCCACTCGATAATCTACCATTTGGTTTATCTTTCTCGACATGAAAACCAACGCGCGAACGATAACAACTCAGTTCGGTATTACCAGCCAATTCATACTCGTTAATATTTTACCACCCAGGTGATTGGGTGAGACAATTGAAAAACCTTACTGTCAAAAGCAGATAGTCCTGAAATAGTATGGTTGTTCTATGGTTTCAAACGATGACAAATCATGTCTTTTCTGCTAGGAATGCGAAAAAGACATGCTCTCAAAACTCTTCTGTTTAATACATATTGTACGATAAAAGACACGCTATCAAATCTCACTGTTTTATACATATTTTACGATAAATGTCGTGCCACCGAAACGTTGAGATTTGACGTCGAAAATGGCTAGTCAAAAGTGGTTCACTTGCTGCGTTTGAGTTGCAACCTGTATTTTCTAAGGCCGATGGACAACAATGAGGCAGTTTTTTAAGCAAGCAGTTTTTAAAAAGACATAGCATTTGACGAGTGACACTGTCGATTTTCGTGTGGGACAGAGAAGTAAATACACGTACATAATCAATTACGTTATTAAGTACGTAGAGTAGCAGTGTAAGCTATGATGTACTTAGAAGCTGTATAAAATATTTCTCTCATATAACCCATTTACACAAACCCGTACAACCAAGCCCACCATGCTGTACTTTCTCCATGTAACCGGGCAAGCCCGAGCTACGCAGCACAGTCGAGAGGAAGCGAAGAGTGTTTCGTAGGAAGCAAAGTCCAAAAGTGTATTGAAGGATTGGGTTTGGTGTTTGTGCACTTCTAGCACAAACAGCTAACTTCCTAGTTTTAGTATGTTTAATACTAAAGC
>JAADXH010000728.1:0-17648 GCA_023337595.1 Globisporangium camurandrum | reverse complement strand
TGACAAGTGGTGTCTCCGATTGCTGCACTACCACGCGTGTGAGGTGTACACTGACATGTTTGCCGAGTATGTCGCACTCGGGTGTTCGTACGTGATCGTGTTCATCTGTTGGAACCACCCAAAGTACATGCTCCGGCGCTTCCACGACGCCTCTGTAGAGGTAGCGAGTGCTGTTGGAAGCGACGACAGCAGTCACGCCGGAGCTGGCAGTAAGGCAGTTGACTCTTCAGTCAGCACGTCGCTCAGTTGATCGCTCAGCTCGCTCGTGGGGAGTTCGCAACTCACAGTGATGGTATGTCAGATCGCAGCGGAGATCGTTGTCGACTACACGCCGTGTCTCCTCGAGATTAGCAACGGCATTGACTTTCGGCCGCTCCAGCGCCAGAGCTTCTTCTTGACGCTACTGCTCGTGTGGGCTGCAACAGGCAACATTGCGATTGCTGCAAGCATGTACTTACAGCTATGACGCGATAGTATGTCGTTAGTTGGACGCTACCAATAGTCGTGATGTGTGTAAACAGAGCAACACGAACACTTTCGTCCATCTCCATTGATCGAATCCATTCACTATATCTATGCAGTTTTCATAACACATCACGCACAAACGACCTACTACCGCAGCATCTCCTCTGGTACGACGGTTGCGTTGCTGAGGATACTGTCGCGCCGTCCAACCGAGTCGGTCACAGGCAACACCGGCGAGCTAGCTGTCGGACCATCTGTTGCGTCCGCGTCGTCACTGCCGCCAGTGTCACTGGGGCCAAACACGCGGCCGACGCGCATGCAACCAAAGCAGTCGCACGAGCCGCCGAAGCCGCCTGCTCCCATCCCAGCAGACGAAAACAGCAGCGCGAGTGCACCAAACACGACGATGATCACAATCACGACGAGCAAGTCGGTGTAGAAGAAGATCACGCCACTCATGTACTCGTCTGGCGACATGATGCTGTACATCGTCGACGCGTCGTAGCTGAACCAGAGAATGAGCGCAAACTCGAGCACGACCGCAAGGCCGAACGCAGTGCTGGACGACACGAACCGATCGCCAAAGATCGCAAACACGATGCCAGCGCCGACGAGCACGACCACAAATGCGATCAAACCGGCTCTCGTCGAACTGAGCAACGCGCGTGTCTCCGTGCCGCCGTTGCTGTCGAACGCTGGTGGGACGCGGCACTCGATGCCGGAGAGCGGGATCATGAGCGAGACCGCAAGGAACGTAAAGCCGCAGCAAAACAATCCCGCATTCGTGTCCAGGTAGGCTTGGACGCTCGAGACAAAAACACTGAGTGCGACGCTAAAGCCCAAGAGGATGATCCAGTTGAGCGGGAACGCTGCGTGGCCGAGGTAAAGCAGTGCGAGGAAGAACACCATGACCGCGAGCGTCCCGAGGAGGTACCACGCCGAGCCCTCGAACGCACGCGCCATCAGTTTGCTCAGTACGTTCTCGTACGTGAGCAGCACCATGAGCACCGAAATGAAGAGCAGCTGGAGCGCAAACACGGAGAACATCTTGCGCCGGAATGCAACTTGGATCACCAGCGGCAGCGACGCGATGCAGCCCTCTTGGTACAGGATTGACGACTGCCGCGCGCGCATGGGTGGTGGCGGCGGCAGCGATGTCTCGTCCGAGAGCGACGCCGTGCTGTCCCCTTCGCTACAGCCACCACCCTGGCGATTGTGGCTCGCATTGTCCAGTGACGCCGCATCGACTTCGCTGTCAGTGTCAAATTGTTCCATCCGACGGCGCCAGTACGACTTGCGACTATGCAGTCGCCTCGTTGGGTGAACTGTTCCGACTGGCGTGACCATCGCTGTGTTACTGCGCACCGTCGACGAGCTCGACTTTGTCGATGCATTCGACGAGCACTCCGACGCCCCTTTGGCGTCCGAGACACAACACATGTGCGGGTTCTTGTCCGAGCGTTTCCCGTTATCGATCGAAACTTCCGACTCACCGGGTGCGACGCGGATCACGGGGATCCCGCGCGGGTCGCCATCGCGCACCTTCTTCTTACCGCTACTGCTGCCGGGGCTACCTTCACTGCGCATCATGTGGACGGCGCGGTTGCTGAAGCTAGGGTGGATGTGGAGACGGACGTGAGCGATCGAGAGCGCGAGATGAAAGATGGCAGCGGCGTCGAGCTACCTGTGGCGAGTATGTTAGCATTAAATGCCTTAGATCAATACTCACAAGAATAGATGGCTCCATTCGGATAACCGCCGTATTCTGAAGCGGCATATGCATAGGCAAAGACTCGACCATGTTAAACACCTGGATATGCTAGGTAAATCAATACCGGTAGATCAAGGTGCAAGGCTTTAGGCGCTATCTGTCGGAAGTAGCTTGTTGATGACACCGGTGGTGGCCTAGACTTCGAACAAAAGCTTTCACAAAGCATTATGTAGCAGTTTGCAACTTGTACAGTAGTTTGTGTAAGGCTGAAAACCCCGTTTGTCGCTGCAAATGCATTTACGATGTCTTTTGTCGGTCTATACTTTGAAAAGTGGTCGCAATGAGGGTAGTATCTCGATACAATGATCACCTGGACGATGTACGCGTAGGTAGCAAGTGCACACGTGTACTGTGCACATAAAGACTGATGGCAGCGCTTATACATATCGAACGCCCAGGTTAGTTGTTTTGGGCGAGTGGATTGTTAGATTTGACAATGGATATTTATTCATAACGCAATACTGTACTGTCCTAGTATTTGCCAACAAACGAGAATATTTGCAAATAAATAGTCAAACGACGTTCGCATTGACCAATTCCGCGCTCAAACTCGTGTTGTCGTTGCCACTCGTGTCGTGCTCGTATGAATGTCTGTGAGCGCGACCATCGCTACACCTGCACGTGAGCTGCTCTGTGTCACCGAACTCGTGTGGATGCAGCAGCCGTGTACACGATGGGACTGACGCACTCACAAGCCGACTTCTTCCGCGACGCCAGCCAAGTTGATGGTGACCAAATCGACGTCTACACGTACTTGCAGCGCGCTGAGCGCTCGCTCTGGCGAGAAGAGCCCTGGTGGCACCGCGTACTGCAATCCGGCGGTACGAACCATGACACAAGTGAGCAGTCTGGTGCCGTGACTGCAGCCGCTGCTGCTGGTGCACACAAGAACGACGACAACGCGCTTGGACCGAGCAACCCTGCGAAGCCGCTGGTGCGCCGCATCGTGCATGTGTACTACTTCCATGTCGTCTTTGTTTGCTCATGCACTGTACAATGTCGCCGTCAACTGACACACTTGATGCGAACATGCGTGCAGACGTTCCACGAAGCGCTTGCAGCAGTGCCCAAGCTAATGCACGACGGTTGGGTCGCACCACTTGTTGCGCTCATCGAGAGCGCCGATAACGTCGTGCAGAGCGTCGCACTTGCGTTGCTCGCCAAGATCGTCCAGACACGTGCGTCGGATGAGCTGCCTGCATTGTATATAGCGTTGCTGACGACTGGACAAATGGGCGAACACATGGCTAACAGCAACGGCCGAGTCGATCTTTATCAACGTTGGCGGCATCGACAAACTCATGGCGTTGCTCGATTTGGACGGCGCGAACGTCCAGTACCTCACACTCGAAGTCATCTACGCACTCTGCTCTCATAACCGTGCGTTTTCTCTTGTATATGCGTTCCCTGTAGGTTTATTTCCGCTACATACACTCCTCACACACTGTGTCAACATCTGACTCGTCTAGCGACGATCGTACTGCAGTTCTGTACACTTGGCCTCGTTCGGCACTTGGCCGCGCTTATGAAAAGCAACGCGCCGGAACTTGTGCTCACTGCGCTCAAGATCCTACGGCTCACACTGCAGCAGCGTGCGTCGTGGCATTGCCTGCGTCTTGTCGACGCTAGTGTAGCCCCTACCTATCCATGTATCCTTCTATTCTTCTACGCACGCAAACAGCTGCTGTGAAGGCCGAGATGACGCGCAGTGCGATGCTCACAGTCCTCATGGAGCGTATTGCGAGTCCACACACTGCGATTGCAAAAGCGTCGATCATCTGCATTGGATTGTCGCTGCCCAACGGTGCGTCCCTGTGTGGCAATACACAATAGCACGCGCCGTTCGGTTGGCTCACTGCTTCGCTCCTTCTGCTGTCGTGACGTAGCGGAGAACCTCGTTGAGATTGTCCGGCTCGGCTGCATCGACGCGTTCTTGTCGCTCATGGTCCCAACGAACCCGAACGCTGCTGCTGTCCTGTTTGCGCTCTCGCTCATTGCCGACGAGCACGACGCGCTCTTGCCACGCGACCGGACGCTTGCAACAACGTGCGCAATGTTGGAAACACTGCGCGGTGCGGCAAAGCGCTCGACGAACGCAAGTGCGATGGGCTACTTGATTGCAGCACTTGCGCCATCGCCGCTGTTTTACGCAGCACTGTGTTCGGAAGCCAACCTGTCAATCATGTCGAAACTGCTCGTTGGTGGCAGTACGGACGTGCTGTGTGCGACTGCATATGCACTCGGTGTCGTTGCGACGCACGCACGGGATACAAACGTGCGCGAGCTGCTGTTTCGCGTCGACGCGCCAGCGAATTTGATCGAGCTGCTCGCAACTCCGTCTGTCAGTGCGCATGTCCAGCGCCTCGCGATTTATGCACTCGCGTGCCTGTTGCAAGACGCAGTTGCGTTTGGTGCAAGCAGCCGCACTGTCGCGTTGGACCTTACGCATCCCGAGTCACTGCGGCGCAATATAGTGTCGTGCGTCCAGACGCTGTTGCGATCGCCTGCGCTCGTCGACTGCATCTATAACAACGCGATCGAGCAGCTGGCAACTGGCTCGACGTATGCGACCACGCTGCTCGTGTGTTTGAGCGTCGTCGACAACGACGCAATGCAGCGCAAGTGCTGCAACGTCGAGTGCATCCAGCGCATGCTCGCGTACTCACGCGCTGCGAGCGCACGGTTCGTTCCGACGTGCGTGGCGTTCTTCATTGCGTGCACGACGCCGCCGCCCGTTGCAAGCGGCCAAGCGTTCTGTCGATGCGTGGTCGCATGCAGCGACGACTACGTCGCACTTGCGATTGCGCTGTTTGATGCGCACGCCCCCGATAGTCTACTTGGACTGCCAGTGCTGCTGCGTCACTTTGTCGCGTGCGCAAGCGACATGAAAGCTGCACTGAGCGTTCGTATCGTGATCGACCCAGTGCTCAACGTTGTCACGCGCTGCAGCAACGCAGCGCTACACGAACAGGTGCTGCAGTTCCTCGTGGCGCTCACGCAGGACAAGAACGACGCAGCGCTGCGCGTACTGTTTGCGACTGACCCGGAGCGCGTTGCGAATCTGCTGCATGCGCATCACGTGCACATCCAACTGCTTGCGGCGACGCTGCTGCGGCGTATGTTTAAGCGCCTGAACGCCGTTGAGATCCCGTCGATCGCAGCAAAGCGGCAGCTCGTCAAGCTCTTGACGAATGGCGTTAACAACAGCAGCAGCAGCGACGCCAGCACTGCTGGTAAAGCAGCCGTCCTGGCAGCGACACACAACAGAGTCACCCAGCGTGCAGTCGCTGTTGCTGCTGCGCGCGTCTGGGGCAACCTGTTGCAATACAACGACAAACGCGCGGAATTCGCAACGCTCCCCCACGCGTTCGAGTCACTGCTGCTGCTCCTTCATGCGTGCGCGCGCGAGTGCACGAGCACATTGGAGACGTCGCCAGCGACAACCACCGTATTGGTGGACGCCGCTGCGACGCACAGCAGCAGCAATAGTAGCACGATGCTCCAGCACCTGCACAAAACGATCCGCACCGTCCACTCCGCACTGCTGCACGACGACGTCAAGCGCGTCGCCGTCACGTCACCGCACTTGCTCAGCGTCGTCGATCTGTTTACGCACACGGACGCGCGCGTCGTGCGCTTAGCAATCCAGAGTCTGCTCGAGATCGCTCGGCTGCCTGCGCTGCGCAGACACGTCGCTGTCGCACCAGTGCTCTCAGCCGTCCATGCGATCTTATGCGATCACGACGCGACAAGCGATAGCTGCGCAGTTGCGCGCGTCGATGCGTTGCAGCTCGTGAGCGTCTTGAGCAAGAAGGACGTCTATATGCAGCAATTGTTGCTTGAGTACAAGATCGTAGACGCTGCAGTGTTGCTGCTGCACTCGCCGCTTGCGACGATCGACAGTGACGTGCACTGCGCGTTGCTGCCCCAGTGTTTTAACACGCTTGCGTGGACAGCGAGTGGCGCGACGTCGCCAGTACGCAGCGTCCTCGCGACCACAAAGCTCGTCGACTTGACGTTGCGCCACACGGACGCGCTCCAACCACACGCCAAGCGTGCGGCGCTGCATCTGCTGCAGCGACTGTCACTAGACGCTGTCGTGCAAGACCTGGTGCGCGCTGCAAGTGGCCCCGGGATCATCATGCGTGCGCTGAGCGACTGTAGCGACATCGACACGAAGCGACGTGCATGTACGCTAATTGCGAACCTCGTCGCACAGCACGACGCGAACCGCGCACAGATCCAGCGCCTTGGAGCGATCAGCTACCTCGTGACGCTCGTGGCGCAGGCTGCGTTAGATGCCAGTACGCTCAAGTTGCGCATACACGCGCTACGTGCGATCGCTGCGATGGCTACAGGCGACAGCGCCGTCGCGAAAGCGAGCAAGCTCGAAGTGCTCGAGTGCGAGGACGCACGCCCGCTCGTACAGCTTGTTGCGAGCGGCACCGACGGCAATGATCCGCGACTGTGTGCTGCGTGGTGCTACGCGCTTGCAATGGCTGCAGCCAACGCGCCGAGCAACCAGCGCAAGCTCGTCGACGCCGGCAGCGCGATCGTCGAGCTGCTCGTTACGTTTGTCGGGTGCGACGCATCCGCGCCGCTGCGAGTCAACGCTGCGCAGTTGCTCGCACACTTGGCAGCTGCGCCGGAGAACCGCACGACGATCGTGCTCGATGGTGGCGATCTGTTACTGACCGCGCTGATTGACGCGCTTGCGTCCGACGACCACGCGCTGCAGCAGTTTGCTGCGCTCACAGTCGCAAACCTTGCGACGCGCAACGACGACAACAAAGTCCGTCTTGGCGCGTCTGGCGTCGTTGCGCCGCTCGTCGATCGCTTGTCGTCCAAGCACCGCGACGTGCTCGAGCCGGTGTTGAGCGCCGTGACAAAACTCGGGAGCCACGCTGGCAACAAGGTCAAGTTTGGCAGCAAAGTGTGCTTTGCCAAGTTGTTGGCGCTCGTGCACGACGATGCACTCGCGATCCGCAAGAGCGCCGTGAGTGCCGTTGCGGTGCTATTGGAAGGCAGCGACAGCAACAAGAAGTGTCTGCTACAGTGCGACGCAAGTGTCGTCACAGCGTTGTGTGCGCTCATGAAGTCGACGAATGGCAAAGTCGTCGAGAGCGCAATGCTCATCCTCGGCGAGCTCGCGCTGCTGCCGGATCAGACGCTTGCGATCTCGAAGAGCATCGACGCCGTCGTGCTCGTGCACATGATTGAGCACGTGAACCGCAAGATCAAGTGCGCAGCACTCACGACGTTGCTGCATCTGACCAAAGAGTCGTTCAACAAAGCGCGCTTCGGGATCGCCGAGTGCGTCGCTGCGCTGCTACAGTGCTGCGTCACGACAGCAGACGACGTCAGCAACGTCGAGCTCGCGATCGGTTGTCTCGCGAATCTGTCGTTCACGACTGCAAACGCACAGCAACTTGCAAACACGAAGGCGTTGACGACGTTGTTGTGGCTTGCAGCAGCGTCGATGTCTGGTACAACCGACTACTTGACGCCACTTGAAGTGCGAAGCGTGCGCCTTGCGGACGCGACTGCGAATGCGGCAGCATTGTCAAGTCTGTCGCTCATACAGCAAGCGGAGAACACGACGACAAGCAACGGTGTTGTTGCTCGAGTCGACGATGACAGCAACACGAACGATGTGGACATACATGCGCTCGACAGTGAGCAGCACGCCCCGCTGGACTTTAGTGCGTGTCCGAGCCGCCAGACCGCAGTGCTTGAGCAGACGCTGCTCGTGCTGAGCAACTGCGCGGACGCGTATAAAGCACAGGCGCTCGTTACGTCTGCTGGCGTCAAGATCGTTTGTCAAGCGCTGCAACACGACACGAGCGACCTCGCAAAGCGCTGTGCGTGCTTTGTCGTCGCGACGTGGTGCAAACAGGACGGTGCACATCAAGCGACTGCGACACAAACGCATATCCTCCCGGCGCTCGTGCAGTTGCTCCACGCACCGGCTGTCGCGATTGTCGAAGCAGCGCTGTACGCCTTGTGTAAGCTGAGCTCGTACAGCGACAACCATCTTCGATTGTTGCAACTTGATGTGCTCGCGACGCTCACGCAGCATCTACTGCGCAAACCGAGCCACCTTGCGCATCCAGGTGTGCTCGACCGTGCGTTGCGGCTGCTTGGGACGCTTGCAACGTTCCCCAAAGTCCGCCACGTCGCCAAGTCGGAGGAGATTGTCTCGGACGTTCTGACGCCTCTCTTGCAGCTCCATCGCGACGCACTTGCAAAGAACAGCAGTCGATTGATAGTAGCGCTGCTGGACGAAGAGTCGCTCAAGTTTTTCATGCCCAAGAAGACTGTGATGCTTTTGCGCACCGTGTTTACAGACCCGACGACAAATGCGAAGACGATTCGGAACGTTCTGCGCATCTTTTGCGTCTTGGCGCTCGTCGAAGAGCACAAGATGACGATTGCGCTTGAAGACAGTGGCGAGACGCTCGGTCGTATGGTCCGTGAACTCGATACTGCCGCGGTGGAGACTGCAGACGATGGAGTGACGCGCTCGCTCGAGCAGCAACACTGCCGAGCGTCGCGGAATGCTGATGCGATCCTGCCGCTACTTGCGAGCATTGCAAACACAAAGCGGATTGCGTCGACCCTCGTCGACAAGCAACTGTGTGCAGTGCTGCCTCGGTACCTCGTGCCGTTCGAGTGTGATCAACACAACGGCGACGACCTCCAGAGCGACGTGACGCTCGCGAGCCGCGAGAAGCTGCGATGCTTGGAGCAGAATGTGTTTGCAGTCGTGGTCGCGAAACATCTGTGTGCGAGTCCACAGAGCAGTGCGATCGTTGCTGAGCTCTCACAACTCGAATGTACTGCGCTGCTGCTTGCGCTTGTCCGTTTGAGCGTCACACTCATGCCGACGCGCCTCACGCAACTGAGCTTTGAGTGCCTCGTCGTCCTCGAGCGACTTTGTGACATAAATGCAGCAACCAGCAGATTGCATGACCAACGCGTGCTGTTCCACGCCAATGCAGTCGACGTCGTTGCGGTGTTGCTAACGCTATGGCTCGATACGGTCGCGGACGGCGACCGACGCACGCCACCAGTGCTGCAATGCACTTGCGCAGCGCTCGAGGCCGTTGCGCCGCTTGCGTTCGTTGCGCCGCTCGTCCACGTGCTGCGCAATTTGGCGAGTGACGTCGACAACCGCAACGCACTCGTCGCACGCAACTGCATGCGCTTGTTGCTGCAGACGATGAACGTGTCGACACTGTCACCTGTGTTGAGACAATGCTGCCTCACAACATTTGCGACACTGAGCGAATTGCCGATTGCATTCGATTGCATCGATCAGATTGACCACGTTGCGTTGCTAATGCGGTTCTTGCTCGCACACGAATGCGACGCTGCGTTGCTACTCGATGCGCTACGTGCGTTTGCGACGATCGTCGAGCGGTCGCGACCGAGTCGCCAGCGTGTGCTCGCGCATGCTGCGGCGCTGCCGTTCTTGCTTACATGTCTTGGAGATGCGAACTCCAAGGCGCAGCAAGAGAACAGCAGTAACAACCACACGGTCTACGCTGCGATGCGCGCACTCAAGTGTCTCGCGACTGAACAAGCTGCTGCAAACAGTCTGGCGCAGATCGAGACTGTACAGCGCGTGCCGCAATTGCTGCTCATCTCGATACCGATCGACCAAACCGACGATAGCAGCAACTGCTGTCGCGTGACGCAGATCCTCGCGACCGAGTTTATCGGACACATGGCGTTCTTTGGGCACGCGACGCGCCTTGCGCTGGACAACCCGGTAATCGCACACATGCTTGCATTTGCAGCTATCGACGTCGATCCACGCGTGACACCCGTAACGATCAATCTCGCGCTCTGGTCGTTCACGCAGCTCATCAAGGACGCAGCGTTGGCGCCACGCGTGTGTCAATGCATCGTGCACGACGACGACGACAAGCGCATCAACACGCTGCTTGCATGTGCACGGTTGTCGTCGCCACTACCACAAGAGAACGAAGTCGCGTCCGTCGTTGTCAGCTACGCGCTGTCGATCCTCCTGTGCGTCGTCCACACGGACGACAGTATCGACCGCAAGGCTACGCGCGTCCTTGTACGCAAACGCATCGGAACGCGACTGTCTGTGCTGCTTGAAGCCGTCGAGCACGACATCCGAGGTGCAGCACTGCAGCTACTGGCTCTCCTGCTACCCCAATACGAGGCAGACGATGACAGTAGCAGCACAAATCGACCAAGTGAGGAGTGGCCCGTGATCTTGCACCACGTCGTCGAGTGGCTCGAAGTATATGCACACGACCCTGCGACCTGCGCACTCGGAGCGCTGCACGATGCGTTTGTGTGTCTACGCGTCGTCGTAATGCGCTCGTCAGTGGATGCTGCTATCACAAGTGCATTCCAGTCGCCTGCGATGTTGCGCACAAACGTCGCCGACATTGTTGCTGCAACATTGCGTTACTGTAACGTGCAAGATGACGCGCTTGTCGACGACGTTGACGGCGTAGCGTCAACCAAGCAGCGCGTTCTGTTGCTCGCGCTCGATGTGTGTCGACACCTCATGAAGTTCTCGACGACGTACACGGATCGTTCGCTGGCGCTTGATGTGCCAACAACACTAGAGAGCGTACTTGAGATGGACGATGCGCAATTGCAGAGCGCGACGCTCGCGTGCATGAACAACATGAACGACCGCCACATGGTGACGCGGGGAGATGACGATGCCGACAGCTCTGTCACTGTGCTGTTTGCATCGCATCGGTGCGTCACGCGGCTCTTGGCGCTCGCACGCGACACCACAAACGACCTTGCACTCGTCGCAAGCGCGACGCCACTACTCGCTTGCATCGCGACGGCGCTGCCAAAGCTTTTGAGTCTGTGCTGCCTCGACGGCGTCGAAACTGCTATGCAGCTCGCCAGCACACACTGGTCAACTCAGCGCTCGCAATGCGCGGTCCAAGTGACCGACGGCAGCTGCACGATGCTACTTGCGATGTTTGCAAACGACGCGAACGTCTTTGCGCTGTACGACCAAGCGGACGTCATCCCGCGTTTGTTTGCAATCGTCGAAGCGTTCGACGCACCGGAACTGCCGCTGCAAGTGCTTGCTACAATCGCAGCCTTTACAATGAGCCACGCGCGGTTCCTGCCACTGCTGCCAGCTATATGTAAGTTGCTGCATGGAGATGACGCAGTGCAGCTGAGTGGAGCGTCGATGGGATGGATTCTATCGATTCTACGTGCGATCTTTTGCCGCTTCGAGCGACATGACGACAGTAACAGCGATAGTGCAGACAATCGGCCGTCGATGATGCTGCAGGCGACGCTGCAAGCTGGCAAGCAGGCTGTGCTGCCGCAGGTGCTGCCGCTGAATCGATGGACGCGCGTGTCGAACGAACGCTCCGTCGAGACCGTGCTCTTGCTCCTGCTCGCGTACGTGTCGACGCCAAACTACAAGACGCTGCTGAGCGACGGGGCAAACACGCTCGCACTGCTCCAACTTGTCGGTAGCACCTCGATCGACGTCGCAGTCGCTGCTGCACGCGTATTGCTGTGTGCGTCGCACGAGCGCGCGATGCAGATCTCGATTACGGTCGAAGACGGCATCGCGGTGCTCGTGCAGGTGCTACAGCGCACAGCGCATCGACCGCTGCAGTGTCTTGTGCTCACGACGTTGCGCAACATGAGCGCTGATTCCGAAGTGCAAGTGCTGATCTTGAACGAACGCGGCGGCGCTGCACGACTTGTCGAGTTTCTCGCCGACAACAGCGACGACGCTCAGCATAGTGCCGTCGATACGCGACTTGCACTCGCATGTGAAGTATTGCAGCAGCTGTCGCACACAGCAAACGCTGCCACGCAGATCGTTGCGAGCGGCGGTCACAAGCGCCTCATTGCACTCAACCAACAGCAACGGACGCGTCGGCAGCGCAACGACAGTAACGACTGCAACAGCGACCACCAGTGTACCACAACGCTCGACGTACTCGTAAACCTCGCACAGTGTAAAATCGTCGTGCCACAGCTGCTCGACGCAAAGCTCGATGCGCTGCTGCTGCAGTATGTACTACAGCAGCAACCAGCACAAGACAGTAGCGATCGCTCCAGCAGTGCCGCGTTTGCAAGCGAGTGCACACTGCTTGCACTCGCTGGTTTGCGATCGCTCTGCTCAGCGAGCCGCGATGTGCGTCACACACTCGGTGCGACGCGCGAGCTCGTGCCGCTGCTGGAAGCTACGCTCGTGCTGTCCGAGCGTCAGTGTCCAGCAAGTACCGATACTGACTCTACAGCAGCAAGCGATGCGCTCGCAGTGCTGCAGTTCATCAGCAAGACGCCGGAAGGACGTACGAGCATCGTTGCGGCAACAACTGTGCACTTCATCGAGCGCGTCTGCTGTTGCATCACATCCAATGCGACTGACGAGCGTCGCAGTATTAGCAATAGCAGCGCTGTCTCCACAACAGCATCGACTGGCGGCGCGACGACAAGGACGAACGCAGTCGCGGTCCATGGCCTCAAATTACTCGCAAACGTACTTGCAGACGCGGCACACGCACACTGGCAGCTCACAGCGCTCACGACACTCACGTCGCTACTGGGCGAGTGCGTCGCAATGCATCAGCAGCCAAACTACCAGCGCACAGCGCTGCGCGTGTTGAGCAGCGCATTCGCTGGTGGCGCAACGTCGCTCGATCTGTCGGTCACACCGCAGCTGCTCAGTGATTTGCTGAACGTCGTGCTCATCAGCGCATCAAACGACGTCGCGGCACTGGCAGAAGACGTGGTCGTGAGCGCATTTCGCGATCCGCAGCACGTGCGATCGGCAATTGGCAGTAGTCAGATCCTCGAGCAGCTGCTGATCGTCGTGCCACAGCGCCATGCGCTTGGCGCAGCGCTCACGCAGACGCTGTACGTGTCGATCGCGCGCCACATTGTCGTGACGCAGCGCTTCGTTGTCAAGATTTTGTCGTTGCTTGCCAGCCTGCAAGTCACAAACGACAGCGATGCGGTGGACGATGACAAAGTGCTCGTGCGTGCATTGTGTGTCTACGTGAGTTTTGTGTACAAGAGCGCGTCGCTAGCGAGTGCGGCGCAACGCGACGTCGGTTGTGAGCTGCGCAGAGATACGAACGCTGGTGCATTTGCGTCGTTCACGCGAGAAGTCGCTCAAATGCACGCAGGAATGTGTCTGAAAGCTAGCAGCACCAGTAGCGTTCCACTGAAGACAACGACAGCAGCTACGGAAGTCGAGAACCAGCTGCTCTGGTGTCTCTTTGCCGCGTGCGCTGCGCCATCGCAACCAACGGCGCCGCACGTGCAGCAAGTGCTCGAGCAGAGACTGGGATGTGGACAGTGGCTCTGTCTCGTCGACGACTGGTTTGCAGTTGTCATGCGCTCGGACGTAAGCGACACGAGCAGCAACAACAATAGCAACGCTAGCGACAGTGTCGCAGCGATGCAGCAGTGTTTATCAGCCGACGACGCGCTGCTTGCGACGCTCAGTGTTGCATCGACACTCACGCGACTCGGTGGCTCAACCAATGACGCCGACGACGATGCGGAAGCGCTCGAGCGCCGTCAACTGCGCATCGCAACGCGGTGTCTCGAGTTACTATACACAGCAACTGTGACGCTTGATCATTCGCACGCGTTGATCGAAGCAGCGCTCACGACACTGCTCGACGTGCGCGACCACTGGCGCGAGAGCTGCTTGCTGGCTGCCTGCACTGCATTTCCACACATGGCAACGCTGTTGCGCCAGCTCCTCACAGTGTTTGACGCACCAACGTGTGAGTGGAACCGATCGCGTCACTTGATACTGCATCTTTTTTTGACGCTCGTGAGCACGGGACACTTTATCGACGAACTGAAAGCCAGCGACGTCGTGCGTGCGATCGAACACAACGATCGCATCGACGCCGCGGACAAAGCGCTGCCTCTCACGATCCTCAGTCTCTTGGGCTACAACTCAGACTTGAACAGCGAGTTCGCACTTGCGCTCGATCGCTGTGTGGATGCAACACCAGCAACAACAAACGTTAGTGATCCGTTTGCGTACGTCGTCGACTTTCTCCAGCTCTACGCGCTCACGGACGAAGCGCTGCAGCAACGTGCGATCAGTGTGTTCATGCACGAGCTCGTCGCTATTACGACTGCGTCGGCAGCAGCGCTAGACAGCGAAGCAGACGACGACAGCGCGCGTGCACTATACGCCAAGCGATCCCAATTGTGTGTTGCAGGACTTAGGAAGCTCGCACACGTACGCAAGTTTGTCGACTTGTACTTGCACGAGTGGCAACTCGACGCATTGCTAAGTGTCGCGTTTGCACGCGAGCGCGGCGATGCAGCGAACGACTTTCAAGCGCGTGCGCAGCTGCCACGGAGCGAGATCAGCACGCTCTTGGACCTCGCGGCACGCATTTACCACCGCCTTGGCCCACTGCAGACGTCGACACAGTCAACGGAGCTTGGCAGCGAGTCCACGATCGTGAACGCTTTGATGCTCGTGCAGTCGCTTTCCGATGTCGAAGTGCCGCTGCTGGAACAAGTGCTTGCGCTGCTTGCGTGGGTCCTACCGGACGCTGCGAGTTTTTCAGTCGTCTGTCGCCACGCGTCGATGCTGAATGCGTTTGTCGCGCATTTGTTTAGATTGAGCGACAGCGCGGCGACGACGCTGCTCGATGTCTTGGAGACTGTGATCCGCTTTGCGTCGCGTATCGAGGCGCTGACGGCGCTCTTGGAGACGTTGCTTGACGTTGTCTACACGCACGCGGTGCTACTAGCCACGACTGTGCGCCATCCCATGCGTGACAAGCTGCTGCTGTTTGTCTTGTTGTTGCTCAAGCGCTTTGGGGGTGAAGGGTTTGCAGCGAGCGACGCGTACGAAGCATCAATGCAGCGCATCCTCCACAACATCCGCGCACGAACAACAGTCGAAGCGCGCGTATCGTGGAGCCTCCTGGGGATGCTCACGGAGTTTGACACTGCGATCATCACGCTTTTCAACTTGGACGGCGTCACACTGCTCTTGCGCGAGCTCTGCGTCCATGACACGAAGCACCGGCCAGCGTCTCGTAGTAGTCAACAGAAAGAGAGAGAGAACCCACTCGGTGCGTTCCAGATGGACGCGCTCAAGTGTCTATCGAAAGCTGCACGGACACACGACGAAGTGCTGCTCAAGATCGCGGCTGCCGACAACATTGATGCAGTGCTGTTTGCTGTTCTTGCAGACGCAGCAGCGATGATCGCTGTGTGTGCTGGTCGGAACGACGATACCGCGAGTGCTGTCGACGTCGGTGAAGCGCAGATGCACGCAGCGCACGTGATTGCGCGCATCGCGTCACACGAGACGCTGCGTGCGTCGTTGGTCACGCCGGAGCACGTGGATGTGCTGATCGACGCACTCGAGTCGGTCCACTTGGCCGTCGTGCTGTCGGCGCTCGAAGCGCTCCATTGGCTGTGTGACGTTGCGCTCTGCCTCGATGCGCTCGTACGCCACGCAACGGTTCCAGTGCTTGGTCAGATTTTGTCGTCGCCACTCGTTGCTGTTGACAGCACAACGCAGCATGCGACCGAGACGTTTGTGCTTGGGATCCTTGGCAGCATGTGCGCGAAGAGCAAGCTCAGCTGCCGCCGCGTCGTGTCGTCAAACCTCGTGCCAAAAGTCAACGCGTTCTTGCGCACAGCCGCAGCAGTATCGACACCGTCGTCATCACCAGACTTCAGCGTCCAGCACAGCGCAGTGTGGATCGTCCAGAGTCTGTCGAAAGACGCTGAGCTCGTCCCCAAGTTGCGCGACCACGGCGTCGTCGATACACTGACGCACGAATTGGGTGCATTAGATCCACGCACGACGCAATGCCGAGCGTTCAGTGCACTTGCGAACATTATCAAGCGCAGTCGCGTGTCGATTGTCATTGCTGACGCTGTACTTGCACGTGCGGTCGTCCACGAGACGGTCGACGCAATCAGCCGCAACGTTCCGCTGTCGTTTGCACAGCGAGCGATTGCGAAAGGACTGCGCGTGTTCGAAGCGCTCGCAGGACTCGACGCAGCTGCCAAGACGCTGCTCGTTGACGAGCAAGCCGTGCAGCTGACGCTCGCGCTCCTTGGTCCAACGTACGACGAACAGATCCAGTTCCGTGCGATGCGGGTCGCAACACGCTATGCCAGCGACAATCACGACGCACAGCAGATTCGGACGTTGTTTGACGACGACAGCGTCCTCATCAACGTCGTGCGCGCTGTCTCTGCGTCACTAAGCGACCGACTGCTCGTTGCACTGACGCTGCTGCTTGCATTGCTACATGACGACGTCCTGAACGACAAACTCACGACGATGACGTACGACGTGCTGCTGCGACTGCTTCAGACGCAGACGACCACGACGTTGAGTGCGATGCAGACGAACGCACTCGCGACGACGCTCCAGTGTCTCGTTGTCATGACCACAACTTCCACTTCCACCTCTAGCAACAGCAGCATTAGCGACGACACAGTGACGACTGCTGTTTGCGCCATCACACAATCAGCAACTGAAATTGCGAGTAGCATCGCGCCGCTCGTCATGCTGCTGCAACCAACGATGACAAACGATTCGATCCGCTTGCATGCGCTGCACTTGCTCGTGACGTTTGCTGCGACTGTCGAATGGCGCAATCGCATGCTCCAGAGCGGCATGCTGACTGCTCTGGTGGCGCTGCTACTACCGTCTGCAACCGACCAACAATGCGACGACAAGCATGTCCAGCTCTGTCTCCTTGGCATGGCGCTGCTTACAACAGCCAGCACAATAACAGCAGGAGACGGCGGCGATGGCAATGAGATTGCTATACATGTCGCTGCGCTTGCAGACGAATCCGCATCGATCGTCCGAACGCTCGTGGAGTTGCTGACGTCCCGCGACCCGCACGTCCAAGCGAACGCTGTATGGGTGCTTGCGAATATTGCAATTGACGGTGCGTCCGTGTTTTGTATGCTGGTGTGTGTTGCCTCGGTTGGATTTCTACAGCTGCTACATGTGCGCGTGTTCTCATACTGTATGCACATCATCAACGCCAGCGCGCCTTCGGACGGAGATCGTCGCACTTGGTGGCGCCACGACGCTCCAAGCGATCTGGAACGAGACGATCAGTAATAGCGACAGCGACTCGATGGTAGTGGCGACAACGACACCTACTCGCGAATCAAGGAGTAGCAGTAGCGTACGACCAACAACGTCATCGTCATCGATGCGCATTCGCGAGTACGCGCCGAAAGCGATTCGATCGTTGGGGTTTGCGCCGTGACGACGTGAAGGTAGTGGCTATAGGATGTGAACAAGCAACAGCGAGCATTACCATGCTGGGTTGTAATAGATCGTTTTTTCTCTCACTATCTATCTATCTATCTATCTATCTATCTATCTATCTATCTATCTATCTAT
>JAADXH010000727.1:0-17673 GCA_023337595.1 Globisporangium camurandrum | reverse complement strand
GTCTTATCCGCTGTACAGCAAGGCAACAATGTTTGCAGTCAGCTATAAATATTCGTACCCAAATTAACTGAGAATACTAAAAATGGCGAGTGTCTTTTGCTTGTTCTATGTGCGGCACATTATATACACGTGAAATTCTTTTGACGAAACGCTTTTTACAATATGGTGATTGCCAAACCAAAACTGAAATCGTTTCATGCGCGTGTAACATACATAAAATAATATATCGCACAAGACTCGTTGAACCAATAGCGCACAAAAATCAATTTTAGCGAATAGCGCACAAATTATTATGATTACAATTAGTGTCATTGTAGCCATCGAAATTCCAGCATCTATCATGCTAAACATCCGATTTAGCACATGTATAATCGCAATCAGCTGCCTACTGTTTGTTATATCGTACCTATTATTCGTGGTGAAAATAGTTGCTTGTCTATTATATGATATGCAGCGAGTGCCTTTAGTGCTATGTGTGGCACATTCGTTGCATGTAGAACTGATTTTTCTCGATCTAGATGTATGTCACATCTTCGTGTCAGTTACGTTTTTTAAATTTGCTTGATGGGTCGAAGGTATATCGCATGAAGATTAGAAGCTACATCTGCAGAAACTGCCAAAATTGTTACATATGATTAATCCATTTACATGTGTAAAGCCGCACAATCTACACCTTTTCCATTGAAATTGCCAACTTTTCAATACAAAGTAAATATGTGTAAACGACGACGTGCAAAACGCATATCATGAATTGCGAAACTTCAGTACATCTTTTCAAACCAAAGTGGCTACCTACTCAACTGCATGCCGTCACCTCATTCTCAAGCAACACACAATCAAAGACAATGGAGCGCTTCACGAGATTTGGCGTGTAATCTTGTAGACTTACTTGCACAGAATCCTCCAGCAATGCCATGCGCAACGCAGCAATTGTGTCCGACTCAACACAAACTCAAAACACCTCTTTATGAGCCAAAATAAATGGCTTTATAAATGCGTATAAAACGTTCCAACACCCCATAATAAAAACTTAGCATAATGCTGTAGGGGGAAAACGTAGAAATACAAGTCCACTGCCAATCACAATGCTGTCTGCAGAAAGATACTGGCGAGCAGGTGCTTCGACGCTGGTATGGGTTGATGCGTTGTCGATGACAACAATAAGGTGACATATCGGCGGGTGGGCAAGGAACTCATAGCTATCGAGAGCGGTGCAAAAAAGATCTGCCACAATCGTGCGCGTTTGACTTCCATAAGTAATCCTACGTATCTGCCTAACAAGAGAACGCCCGTTTCTGACAAAACGCCTCCAACGATGTGGTTTCTTGCCTTGGAATGGTGACAAAGCCATCGGCGCGGTCGATTTCTTACTTGACGACTTGCGAGTACGTGACATATACATGTTCACGTTCGTCTAGTCATGGTACTCGATTATGCCGTTTCGGCTCTGATGACGAAGCAGCTGCTGTACGAACACCACGCGCTTCGCCTTGTTGCCCTTTTGTACACATCTTCTTGGTTGTGTAATGCATCCCGTGGTTATCCAGGTGAATTGAGCTGTTTGCCACCACAATGACGTGCTAATTTTGGATGTGATCCACCATCGTTGCACGTGAGATTCTTCAGTATTCATCGATCTAACCCTCCAGCAACGAGATCATGGCCAAAGTGATATATTGGCTGTAGTATCACGTACACCACCACGCTTCTTCGCAGGAGCTTATCGATCTGGATCGCACGACGCGCTGTCGATTGTGGCACCTCGATGTGCAACGCCACCTGCTTCTAGTCGGCTCCCTGACAAAAAGCGCGTACTATGTTGCTTTCGGCGGCCACTCGCTCATGCTGATGTGGTGACTGATGTTATGGGAGTGAATACATGGCAGTGGTGGTTGTTCGAGACGTCTAGTGCAATTGAAAGTGAGAAAATGTTGTCGCGCTGCTCTATCTATGAGTTGTGGACTGCGCGTGAGCGTGAGCACCTTGTTGAGGCGATGGAGTCACTAAGAAGACACATCAGATAATGGGAAGGACATTGTTGTAAAGTAAAAGACAACGATATGTTGATTGAATTCGCGCTACGTATTCCACTGAATAGAAAATGTACTTAACCAGTTACAACTAAGCATATTACCCATAGTATATACTAATACATATTTATTGACCGTGGCAATTTTCAAATTTATCAATTCATATTTTGCAATCAGCAGTGTGTACCCGATATACAATACGCGGTTAGTGCATTTCGCATGCTTTGTGTGCCTCACATGCTATGCTTGTAAACTGTCTTGGCTTACGTGGTTGTATGAGTACGTAATTACGTCATATGCACTTTGTTGGTGTGACGGTATGTCTTTGGAGTTATTTGTGCTTCGGTGACGATCAAATTAGGCTTTATTTTGTTTCATGCGCATGTTCATCGAGTCAAATAATATACTGCAAATAAAACATACCTTTGGTAGCTTAATTAGTCGGTTTCGACGAAACATAAACGAAAATTGGATAGCTTACAGGAAGCTCCTATACTGTATTGCTACCAACAACAGGTACAACAGCAGCCGGCAGTATTAGATATAGTTGAAAATGTAGATATTTTTATGCGACTTAAATAACAAGTGTTTAACCCTCCGCGCAACATAAGCAATTCCATGTATTATGTACATGTATGATCGCATGTATAAAATTGAAGTTATGCGTGCCATTGCCACAAATTACCACTTTTGTTTTTAACAAAATCCACAGCTAATTTACTTAACACTAGTTTTAAGACCTACATTACAAATTATTTTAGGTGTGGATTACGTAAACTGCTACACTATCGGCTAATGGCCCAAATTGGCACATGCAATTGGCTCTAAGTCAACACACATCATGTCCGACGTATAAAGCACAAGCTTTAGTAAAATGGCACGAATGTCACAGAGTCGAAATGTCGTAAAGAACGGATTGCTAGTGCATAAGAAAAAGAGACCAAAGGCACTTGTTCACTTAATAGCATGTTCAGAAATGAAAAGGGGTTTTTGTCAAAAAAAAACAACTAACGTTCGATGCCAGTCACATAACGTCATCTTGTTTACTCGTCAACATGCTTCGCTCACCCACACGCAAACAAACGCCCACCGATTTACACAGAAACTACTTACTTCTGGCACTGCATAATCACAACAGCATTTGCTATTGCAACCGTATCTGACGTACAGTGACCAAGGCTAAGCATTTGTGTGATATAGCCGGTTATCGAGCAATGCAGAATTTGGTAATCGCTATGCAGAGGAAGGCACGATAATTCGATCACCGGATCAGGATACCATGAGCCACATGATAAGCGGCAGCATTAATCAGTGACCGCGTCTTTAGAACGGGAATAAATCGAATCCCGAAGTGAGCGCCAGAAGAAGTACCATGATGATGTCATGGAGCGTGGATGACGTCATTGCGGGAAGCAAAGCAGCAGATTAAGATCGATAGTGTTCATTTTGGAACAGAGGCTATATTTAATACACTCCGTAATTTGAAACCTCTAGCTTCTTACAAAATTTGCAACCTCTAGCACCTGTCGTATCCCCCACATCTATTTCGAGCATATGTGCCAGTAGGACGAGACAACAACACACGTACTCAGCCACCATCCGGTAGAGCTCGATCCTTCGGGTCTCCAACTCCACCTCGAGCGCGTCCACCTACTGATCGCTCAACTGCTATCGTACGCGTTTCTATCACTACTTGCTATTAGTTGTGCTCATTTGTATCGTCACATGACAGCGTTTCCTTCGCTTGCCACGCAAAAACCTTTCGATGTCGCGGGCATTTAATCTCGCATCGACTCCACGCGATTTCAAGAGCTACACATCGTCTGCATGATATTTCTCTCTTTCTCTTCTCGCTACACACGCTTGTACGGCAAAAGCTCGCGCTAGTCGCTCGCGCTACGAACGCCGGAATGCTCGGCCCCATCCAATTTGTTGTGTCCAGCTTACGCCACACTCAAAATGTACACATCCAGTGTTGCTGCCATTCGGGGTATGTTATGAGTAAGCTAGAGTGAATTGCATCTAAGCTCATGTTGATGTGAAATCGTGGTTGTGTTTGTCTATCTCAATATCGGCTGAAACAATTGCAATAGTAAACTTAAAGGGCCGGCTACCTATGTATTTCTTTTTTCTCTGTTTGATCTTAGGCCAGTAACATGACTTCAGCTGAGCACCGACTACGAGTATCAGTGATTTCAGAACATTCTAATTGAATTCGAGTTGTTTATTAATACTCGATATGTAGTATATCCCTAACATTATGATCTGGATGACGTTCAATTCGGTTTTGCATATTGTCTAGCGACCAGTAGCCTCTTCTCCGTGCTCCGTGCAACGTAATAGTTAGAGTATAACACTCTACTTTAAGCCAAGCTGTAGATGATCGCGATAACCGCATTCTCAATGTTTTGTTGACTATCGTGGCATCCCAGGCTCATATGTTTACTCACAAATATGTTGAATTTAGAAGGATAGAAAGGTGTCACCACGATAACGCATAATCGGATGGGGTCTAATAATACCTAAGTGACAGGAGACATCTCCTTTCGCGGTCAGATGTCGTGTATGTATTTCAATATACTACTAGAAACTATTTAACTGCAAGTAGTAAATTTGACCTGTGGTGCTTTCACTTTGACGATATTAATTGGTGTGACTTGTAATGAAATTACTCGTGCTAGCAGTAGCAATCGCTCTTGCTGGTGCAATTTGCTTCTCTATGGTGAAGTTGTTAAATTTGACATGGTTAATTTTGTTGCAAAATTGATATTGTCATTTCTATTGCTGTAATTATTAAATGTGATGCAGTTGTAGTTGTTGATGATAATAAAATTGTATTTGCTGATGATGATGATAAAGATGAAAAGCGGCTCCATTACAGATGCTGTTGTTGTCATTGTTGTTTCGTGTTAGTTCTTGTATAAAGATCAGTTTTGTGTTAACTAAATTTGGAGCTTCAGCAACTTCCAACGAAAGGGCAATGGCGAAGAAGAAGCACGCACGGATAACCTGTTGATAATCGAAAACGATGTTGTCGGAAGCTGATGAATTGGAAAGTGAGTATATTAATCGAACGCGCATTGACATGCAAGTGTCGACTCGACTCGCTCTAGCTACACTTACACTCACGCTCTGCTGCTACTCATGCTACTGCCTCGCACACACACGTGCGCCACTAACCAATCAGCGACACAGTCGCGTGCACCATACCAACTACAACGCCTGGCACGTTCTCAAGGACTCGAGGAACGTCCAACACGTTCCTACTCACCATCACTATTTCAGGAAGCACTTGGTCATTGTATCGCAATACAGCAACCAAGTCGAACGTCCTATAGAGTCACAATCCATGCTCCACGCACATGTTCAACAATAACACGATGCCATAAGGAAGAGCTGCGCAAGAACCGACAAGAGCACCCAGATCTCACATAGGATAATCTTGCGCAGCGGGCAGCCGTGAAGTGCAGCCTTGCTGCCGTCCCGAGACGAATGGCCATTTCACGGACGCTGGCCGCCTTCGATGGCGCTACCAGAGGGCCAGGCTGCAAGACGCTTTATGCCGTCGCGTCACTGCTGCTGGAGGTGGAGCTGTCTGCGTGGAGTCACTCGTTCGACCAGTACAACCTACCCGTCGTCACCGGCGCGACAGTGCGCGCGAAAGCAAGGCAGCTGCGCCATTGTGCCCACCTTGTCATCGGAAGCAGCTGCAAGACTCATTACGCTGAAGTTCTCGCGTGTTTGACTGACCAAGTGTCAAGCCCGCCACACCATAAGATCTAGGCGCGTGTGTGGTGAAGCGTCCTCGGCAAATAAAGGAGACGTGCAGCGCGGACGGGAAGCGATGAAGCAGCTTACAATTGGGTACGATAGAGCAAGTATATTAAACTTCGATGAAACTGCATTTTCCTATTGCTCATCGCCAACGAAGTCGATGACTTCCGTGGCAATGACTGGAAGAAAGCAGGCAAAGGCGCCTCACGGTCGCGCTGTGTACGAATGCCGATGGGATGACGAAGATCCCGCTGCTGTTTATAGGTGCTGTGAAAATGCCGCGTTGCTTTCGCGGGCAGACAGCCGAGCAACTCAACCTGGATTATGCGTGCACGACAAAGGAATGGGTGACTATGCAATCTGTTCAATCGTGACTAGAACGATTTAACAAGCAAATTCAAGGAGACGGTCGAAGTGTGCTTCTTCTGGTGGACAATGTTTCGTCATACCGCCTCGACGCTCCGCTTGAGAACGTAGCATTGTGAATGCTTCCGCCCAACGCGACGTCACATTTGTAGCCGCTCGATGCGGATGTGATTAGCGCGTCCAGAGCGCACACAAAGAAGATCCAAACAAACCAAGTTGTCGACAAGCTCGATGCTCTGCTCGAACATCTGCAGCGCAGTGACGACACTCCTACATCCACTGACATTGACGCGCTCTTTAAAGCCGATGTCTACGAAGTGATGCAGGGGGCCGGGAAGAGTGGACCAGTGTAACTTGCCCAGCAATCTCACACAGCTGAGGCCGCACACAAATTCTCGATGACGAGATTTAATACTTTGTAGGCGGCTTCCACAAGCTACGTAGTAGTGCTATATCTCAACTGCCATTATCGTTTGCTCTGATGTGTCGCACCAAGTAGCACAACTGGTACTGGCGTCTCGACAGCGAGTGTCGTAACTGACACTGGCGCAAGCGACAAATTGGCAGTCGCGTAACGACCGACATATTCCAGCGGCGCGGGCGCGATGGTAACGCGATCGTATCGTGTAGATCGAGCAGCACTTGGTCAAGTTTGAATGGGAAGCGAGCTGTAAGCACGGCCGACAGCGTTCGACAGCGCTGTGCATGTCGCGCGTCGCGTTTGCGCTGCTGGATTGCAGCAAGATCACAGCAAAGTCGCTGAGATATAACGCTAATGCGTCGGTAGGATAGTTGGGCGGTGGCCGAAACACGTCGTGCACGACGATGCGGTTGTCGTAGCGCTGCGTCGTAGGCACGAGACGTAGACGTTGCGGCATCATGGGCGTCAAGCGACGCTCGACCGCTGCATTGGCGAGTTCAAACCCACGTGCGGCTGTTGCGGTTGTGGTTGAAGTTGCAGTCCCAGCACCAGTCGCGACGCCAAAGATCAGACTGCAGATCGTCGCCAACAAATGCGCATCTTCGTCGTCGTGTTGCAAATTCCAGCGGAAAGCGGGGATGGATTACGTTGTACTTGGTGTCGACGTTCAGTACGTGCTTGCTGCTGCCGTTGGTTGGAAGATTACCGCAGTGCAAGCGCTGCTCAAGGATCTCGAACCACGCACGCGGGTGCGCGATCGCGACGGCCGACAGTAGCTCAAGCACTTGGCGGCACCGCACGAGTGCGAGGACGCGCGCATGCAGCAGTGACGTAAACTGGAGTCGACGAGGCAGTTGGTCAGCTCCCACATTCTGCGGACGATATGATCACTTGATTAATATGACCATGATTTGTTGTTGTTCATATCCCTTATAATCTTATATCACAACATGCAAAAATGTGCGTAACAAGATGAGTGACATGTCTGTTTCGTAATTTTGTGATTGTTGTTAGTCCTATCTTTGTGATACAGACAACTCATAGTTGAAGCACAAATTTGGGGTCCTCCATTGCAAGATGTGACTGTTCGTGTTACACAGCTGTAGCACACAAGCAAAAAACGAACTTGGAGTACTACAGCATACATATGTACTTCATAAATGCCGTCATACATTGACCATTTCTAAACGCAGCAGGTCATACACGTTATTTATAAGTTCCTCCATATTTTATTCGCCAGCACGAACATCAGTTTGA
The DNA here is from genome assembly GCA_023337595.1 of Globisporangium camurandrum. NCBI lineage: Eukaryota > Oomycota > Peronosporomycetes > Pythiales > Pythiaceae > Globisporangium > Globisporangium camurandrum. Next base: position 9,825 of record JAADXH010000727.1, on the reverse strand, counting down.
TATAACGTAACTGTATTTCACCCACTCGATCATGTACCCGCATTGTAATAAATGTCCTTCAACGGTGTAAACCGACAACCAAATCGTCGTATGCAGTCGTGCGTTGTGGCTATGTATTGTCGGCAATAATTCATTGATTGGCAAATGATCGACGTTCGACGAATGTTAGGTAAATTGTTTAAATCTGTATTTTAAAATACAACAAAAATTCGACATAAAAATATATATATATCAATGAGTGTGGCAAGAACGAATTTGTGACTAAACCGTGTGTGCTTGTGCTTAAACTGTAAGTTGTTTGTAGCTCATTATGAATCCGGCCATCATCAAATACCAGACGTCCATGAATCTCCAAACACTGCAATTTATCGTCGGACAGTGTGTGATCCACATCAGGAAGAGTCACTCGTGGTTGATTAAGATAATGACAGACGAAAATGCCAATTGAAGACGATTCCATTGGCTCAAACGCACTCTATTTTTTTGGCTCTATCAATCGCTCCATCAAGTGAGCGATTTTAAGGCAGAAGGCGAAACGAAATCACGTGGTTTGATTGGACAAATCCGATCTCAAATGATTTGCTTATCAATCAAACTATCAAGCACAAGTGACTTCCCCAATTGTCATCTTCATTATAATCGTCTGTCCGTTCGTCGACTGCGCTCTACGATCATCATCTCTACTGACTGATGTGTGTAAATATCCTGTCTCGATGTTCCAACATGTGCGTCTTCACGATCAATCGACTCTGATCAGCATGATCCACTTCATCCACATGCGCTTGACCTTCTAGTACGACGTCAAACGCATTGCCATGTGCAACAGCGAACCGAAAGCGACTCCGGTAGCGCACACCCACGACACGTGGATGGAACGTGACGCAAACAGCAAGCGGTCGATGGACGAGCGGATGGTGCATCGCAACGTCACGTGTCATCGAGTCGGTCGTTGGTAAGTAGCCGCCAGTCGACTGGAGCGTTGTTGTTGGACCTTGGACGACGCCCTGTTGGCTATCGAATGCAAACACCCGCAAGTCGTCTTTATACAACGTGTCTGTGCGTTCGCGCTCGAGTTGTTGCGTCCGGGAGAAGAGCGGCGACGTTGGCGCGGGGACATGGACGATCGTGAATGTCGCCGGGACGTTCGTTGGATTCGCGACCTGTAATACCACAGACCGTGTTTGCGACAAGTGGACGTGTCCGAAAAAGTGCTGCGACGGCGACACGACGACCAGTGGACGCAGGATGATGGCGATAAGATCAATCGGTTGGATCGATCGATTCGTAAACTTGACGAGCAGCTGGCCCGCGATGCGTGTTTGTAGACTCTGCTGCTGCGAAGGCTGGAGCGTTGCTGGTGGCAACTGCAACGGATCCACGCGCAGCTCCATGTGCACCGACACTTGCGGCGGTAGCGTAAACAGAAAACTCTCGCCCTGTGCGCGTCGATGCGCCGGTGGCAACTGTGCGTTTGTCAGCGGATGCTTTGGAGCGATCGACTCCGCACGTGCGACAGCAAACGGTCCCGTGCACGCGAGACGGAACGTCAGTGGCGTTTGCTGGAGGTTCACGAGACTCAATTCCGTCCGATGGAATACGTGAAGTGGCAATCGCTCGGTTGCTGTAGAGGCCGCAGCAGCAGCGACGAGTGTCGACCACGTCGTAAATGTGATGTGGTACTGCGCCTGCTGCTGCAAACGACTGCGATTGCTCGAGTTCTCTGCAGACTCAAAAGAGCGCCGGTCGATAAACAGCTCGGGTTCGACGACGTCGGCGCTCAGGAGCACGCGAACGCACTTGGCGCTTGTATGCGACAGCGTCGCTTGTTGGTTGATAGAGCCGGGAGGCAGCACATGCGCTGATGCTGGTGAACCACCAGGTCGCCGCGAGAGCGAGTTTGCAACGCGCACGGCGACAAACGCTTTGCCCGCAGCAGCAGCAGCAGCAGTCGATGGACTGTGAATGTTGCTGCTGTTGACTGCAGTGCGTCGCGTCGACGTTGTCGGCGACTCACATCGCGTATCGACAGCCGCAGCAGTCGCAACGTCGCGCATGACGTCGTTGTCCTTGTCGTTTATTGCCGTAGCTTCTGTCGTAGTCGACGTTGCTGCGTCGGTAGCGTCAAACCAGGAGGCGTCTGCAAGCAGCAGCGCCCGTGCAGCGCCAACCGTCGTCGCCATCGCTGCAGGCGTAAACGTGATGTCGAACGGCACGGTCGCAAACGGTGGCACGGCGGCAAGCGCTGGTGTGATCGTAAACGGCAGCGCTGCAGCGTCTGCATTGTCGTCACACGCAGCGATGTGCAGCTGCACGCGACAGCGACAGTCGACGCGCAGCGTGAGCTGCACGCGCTCGTGTTCGCGGTCGCTTGCGACGAGCTTCCACTGGACGCGCGCGTGCTTTGGTCCGCGGTTCACGACCCGCAGTGTCCGCGTAATGCGCGGTGCGTTCACACAGAGCTGCCCAAACGAAAACGTCGGCTGCTCGACGACAGCTGCTGCTGGCAGCGCTACGTTGTGGCCGCTGCCACATTGCTGCTGCCGACTGTTCTTGGGGTAGAACAGCCCCACGCAGTCGTGATCGAGCGTGAGTGGCGACCCAACGATCGTTGCACGTGCGGGTAGAAACACCGGCGGGTTGCCGTGTGCGCGGCTCACAATGTCGTCTGCGTAGACTCCAGGCATGTCGTTGAAGCACACGATCGTCACGACGCGCTGCGCCCACGGTGGGATGCACACGCGCTGTGGTCGGAGTGCAAACGCGATGCCGTAACCGGCACGCAGCGCCGTACGACGCTCGACATCTTCCGTCGACTGCCGCACATAGGTTTGTCCACGATCGGACTGGAAGCGATGCGGCTGCTCGTGTGCGTCCGTGAGCAGCGCTTGCTTCTTGTGACGCACTATAGACGACGATGGCAGAGAAGAAGGGGGGGAGGAGGATGAGGACGATGCTGTTGCTGCTGTGGATGCAGTCGACGACGACGAATTGGTTGATACTCTACTACGTTGTTTGCTGGTCGTTGAGTGGACGTTGCGCTGCCGCTTCGTCTTGTGGCTCGATGACGACGCCATTAGCGACGACGACGACGCTGTCGAGTGACTGGATGAAGATGCAGCAGTTAAAGGAGCAGTCCTTCGATCGTTGGTAGCAGCATCGCTTACGTCTGTCGCTGTAGCTGCTGGAAATCGCTTCGCTTCCAAGTCGATCACAGCGTCAATGCCACTAAAGTTACGGATCAACACGTGCACTGCGCGACGTTCGCTCAGTGGAATCGCATCGCCAAACAGCAACTTGGGCGTTGTGAGCGTCTCGGGCTCCAAATCACAGTCTGCAAGCGCAATGCCACGCGTTCTTGCGATCGCTCTCGGCGACAGCGGCAGTGCATTGTTGTCTGCTTCTTCGTTTGCTCCACTCGCAACAAGCTCGTACGCGAGCACGAGTCCTTTCTGGTTCGTCGTGACTTCGACGCCAAGCGGCGCTGCGAGCCCACGCACGGCGCACGCGAGCACCAGCGCCGTCTTCCCGGCTTGACGGGGCGTATACAATACATCAATTGCGAGCGTCGCTTTCGATCGGATCGTCCCAGCAGGTGGCGCAAACGCAACGTCGTACGCTTTTGACGCGCTTTGCGGGTCGACAAACTTGTAGCTTGCGTCGAGGTTCGAGACATTTACGAGCGTGAGTGTGCGTCGAACCGCAACGCCAATGTACGTCGTCCCCAATTGCAGTTTACAGGGCGAGAGAAAGACGTTCGGTGCTTGGATCTCTGCGCGCGCGCTCACGCTCGTCGACAGGTGCGTTGGCCGTTCAATAGAACAAGCAAACGTCCGTTCGGCGCGCAGTTCGCAGCAAAACGTTGCACGGAGACGCTCCGGCAGCGAGCCTGCGAGGCATCGCACAATGATCGCGAGTGTCTCGCCAGGAGCGAGCATCCCGCTCTCGGGGACGAACAACACGGTCGCACGTGGCAACGCGTCACGCGTCGTAAATAACGAGACGCTGCTGCTGCGGCTCGTGTCGTTTCCACTCGACGCAGATGCACTCGAACGGATCGAGAGCCGTCGACGTGACCCGCCGATCGAGTCTCTCGAGCCAGCGCGTTGGAGCTGGAGCTGGCGCTGCGAGCCGCGTTGGTGGGGCATGCGCGCCATCGACGGCATCGATGTTGAGAACGAGGACGCTGTGTTGCTGGACGCAGACGACGCTGCTGTTGCTGTTGCTGTTGCTGTTGCTGTTGCTGTTGCTGTTGCTGTTGCTGCTGCTGCAAGTGCGGCTTCCACGTGTACGAAGCGCCAGTCAGCTGATACAGTTGCAGTGTTGCGGATCAAGAGCGTCGCGTCTGCGGAAGCGCCAACTGCAACGAGTCCAAAGTCGACTTCGTTGCTTACGATCGCGACAACACCTCGTGCGACGCAGCCTTCGAGCAAGAGCGACCGCTTAAACGTGCCGTTTACGTGGCTGTTGCCGCGTGCTGGCGTCCGCGTCGTTGGGATGGCGCACGGCAGCGCCAAAGAGAACGCACCGACGCAATGCGGCGTGAACGCGACTGTGATGGATACACGACTGTGCGGTGGAATGCTCCCAGTAGCTGGCGTCACGACGAGTTCAAACGGCGCTGCGCTTGACTGCGTATGCTGCTGCTGCTGTGAATGTGCGGCTGATGCTGCAGCGGCTGTAGAAACCGATAGCGCTGCTCTGCGCTGCTGAACGCGCGATGCGTCAAATTCAAATGCAACTGGCGCTGCCGTGTCGTTCACGAGCTGCACGATCGTCGTGTACGTAGCGTCCTTGTGCAGCAAACTCTGTTGTTGCGTCCCTGCTTCCGACGTCGTGGTCTCGTCATCGCTGCTGCTACTGTCACGATTGCGAAAGCGCCAGTACGCTGGTTCGATCGAGAAGCTTCCCAAAACGCCAATACCATCGAGACGCATCGTCAAACACGCAACGTCCGTGTATTCGACGTTGTTGCGATCCACTTGGAGGCGCTCGATCGTCTGCTGGAGCCGCATCCACTGATTCAGACTCGGGACGCTACACTGTGGGATGCGGCACACGACGAGCGTCGCAGTCCACGCAAATGCGCGCGCCTGCAATGGCGCAAACGCGACAGTGAACGCTGTCGCTGTCGAGAGCGGGAGGACGCCAGTGCAAGGAGAGATCGCAAATGGGGCGTCTGTAGGCGTCAAGACAGCGTCGTCTACCGTATTGTTGCATGGCGACGCTGGCACGAGCGTTGCGACTGGCTCGATGCGCCATACAAAGCACAAGTCGATCGGCGTCTCGTTCGTGACGTCAAACTGCTGCAATGCAGTCGACGCGACCGCAAGCGGTGTGTGAAACACGACGTGATCGACGGCGCCACAGTGCGCGACGCTGGCATCAACTGGCTTGTCGTTCACGCTTGTTACGCTGACATCCACTTGGCAGCCACGCCCGACGACCTGGAAGAACCGGACGACGCAATTGTCACATACGAGCACAAACTGAGAGCGTTGTTCGCCGACGATGGACGGTACGAACGTCAGCAGCACGTCGACGCTCGCGCCACTTGCGAGTTCAAACGCCGTGGGCGACAGTGTGAACGCACTGCTGAACGCTACGACGTCTGTCGTTGTTGCTGCGGCGTCCAGTGGCGCGTCGCTTGCGCCGCATCGTTCGAGAAACAGCGTTGCGCTTGTGGCAAACGTCGCTGTCCAGTCGCGTTCGCTCACGAGCCAGAAGCGCGCAGCACCGCCGGTGTTGCGGCACGACACGCGCGTGACGCTCGCGTCGCCGACGAGCGTATGCTGTGCACGTAGCAGCAGTGGGAGCGACAGATCCGGCGGCGCACGCTGTGCCACCAAAGGGATCGTCCGCGCGCCAGGACGAGCGTCTGCGTCGCTTGTATTCAAACCAGCGCCGCTGCATTCGTACGTGAGACGCATGACGTCGTGGTAGTCGGCGCGCGAGTCGGGAGCAAAGCGCACGGTCAACTGGACGCTCAGGCCGGGCGCGACGAGGCCGCTGTTGTTATCGGCTGTCGGGTACACGACTGCGACGAGCGAGAACGCGAGCGTCGCAGGCGGTACGATCTGCAGCCGGCGACTCACGTGGCTCGTATTGCGCACAAACACGCGCTGGTCGTAGACGCCACCAGTGTCGTAGTCACTGAATGCCACGGGCGACGGCGTGACAACGAAGCCGTCGCCGTCCGAAGGAGAAAGCGACAGCGTCGAAGCGTCTATTGTATCCGTCTGCTTACTGCTGCTGCTGGTAGTGCATGCTACAGAAGATGCTGCAAAGCGCGGGTTGCGTACAAAGTCGAGTTTCGTCTGCATACGATCGAGAATCACGCTGTTTGCGCGCACGTCCTCTGCGCGCATCTTTGTCTTCGTGCTGCTGCTGCTGCTGGCAGTCGAGCGGATCGTTGGTTGGGATGATGACGACGTGGACGCTTGAATGATCGCCATCGACTGTAGCGCATCGCTTGGACCGTCTACCGCATCGTCGTCGCCGTCGTTGGCTTGTAGGAATGCACTGTTGTTGCTGCTGCTGCCTGGCGTCGTGTCGCTGTGTGTATGCGCTGTCGCTGCCTGTTGCTGCTTGTGGTGCTGCGTCTTGACAGCTGCAATGCGCGCTGCGTGCCTCGCAAGCGTCGCGTCCGTGCGGATCGAGGACGCGTCGGTCGCGTCCAAATACCCGACTGGGTCTGCTGTACTGCCGCCTGGTGCCGACACTGTTGTATGCTGCTGCTGACGCTTGAGCGCATCTGGATCATTGCCGCTACGTCGGAGCCGCTCGGCGTCGTACGCACGAACGAGCTGCGCGGCGCTCACGAGCGGCTCGACGAGTGTGCGTGCAAAGCGCGCGGTCAGCTCCTGCGCGTCGATGCGCAAGTTCGTGGGTCCGAGCGGCAGCTGCGCTTTCACGACAAGTCCTTTCGCACTCAGCGCTTCAGCGATTGCGTCGTCAGTGCTCTCGGCTTCGCGATGGCGCGCGTCGAGAAACGCTAGCAGCGCTGTTGCGTCCGCGTGCTTGCGCTGTCGGTCGCACTCGATCTGCGCACGCCGTGTATCACTAGCAATAGCGTACGTATTGTCGGTTGCATGTGGTTGTGGTGCTGAGTGTGACAGTAGCGACTGTGGCTCTATTGGTGCTAATGCTTGCGACTCTGTCGGTGGCGCGTCAGCCGCTGGGGAAGTGTCAGTGCTGCTGCTGGCGATGTCACGAGTGGTATGTACCGTCGGCTCTGTGCTCGATGCGAGCGCTGCTACATGTACCGCAGGCGGTGGTTGCGATAATGCGAGGTCGTCGCTGTAGAACTGGCGAAACGCGCGTCGTACAACGTGTGCGACAGCACCGACAGCGACGGTGTCACGCGTGTTGTTTTGTGCATCATCCTCTGTTTTCACTGCTGATGTTGTTGCTGATATGGATGGATCGTTCTCATCGCCACCTGCGTCTGCCATGCTGTCCTAATACTGTCACACACAGCAGTTGGGGTGCTCAACTCGCTTCCGCATCCGTAGCTACTCGACTAGGCAACAGCGTTTGAGGCTTGCGCGCTCGATGACGGCAACTCGCTTGCACTAACGCAAAACGTGCTGTTTTTGGTGCGAACAGCGTGTGGATATCTGCGTCGTTTGGCAGATTGTTACCGGTTTTGCTACTAATCCGTTTCTGGGCATCGTACAAATCAGTCATTATTGATGTCGGCTCTAGATTGAGTTGATATTTTGACACAAGACTAAACAAGGACGAACGAAATGTAAACGCAAAAGAAGAATGCAGTAAATTGTTCATGGCCTTCCTAAGATCTTGGCGTGCGCTGTGTATTTCGTGTACAAAATTGCCTGCTTAGACTAAAATTTAGCTACTGCTACGTAGTAGTAGTAGAAGTTAAGCGCTCACGCTACTGCGTTTCTGCAGGTACTTAGTTCGTAAAAGTACCAGCGCAGTCCATCGACGCGATCCGATAACGTCGGTGTCCAGTCAGGAACGCGAAACTGCGGACAATCAATTGCGCATACAAAGTGTGAGGATCTCGTACGTCACTCATACATCCACACAGCCGCACAAGTACGTCAGTGACATGTCTAACAGTACGTACACCGATCGAGAGCACGCGCGCAGTTGCGCCAAGTTGTGTCTCGAGATGTTTGCGGATGCCGCTGAGCGCTTCAGCGAACGCGTAGACGATCACGAGCGACGCGTGTGAAATGTCGACCTGCAAAATGTCGCTCTGGACAATGTCGATGCTATCGCAAAGTGATGATTGGATTATGGCGCACTTTGCAGCCGCAACAAGCGCTGCGTCGAGCTCAATGCCGAGCGCTTTGCAGCTGTAGCGCTGGGCGCCCGCAATGAGCCAGCGCGCGTCACCACAACCGAGGTCGACGATCAGGTCGTCCCGTGTGAGCGTGTGCTGGTGCGTGTGGTGTGCGTCGAGCACGTCCCAGATTGTGTGCACCATGCGCAGCGGCGACGGACTGAACGGCGCAAACAGCGGTGCCGACGAATCGCCATCGTGGAGTGTGAGCGCCTGTTGTGTGCGCTGCTTGGCAGCTGTGAGGACAAGCGCACGTATGCGCGCACGGCGGGACGCAGTGTTGATGGTGTTCGTTTTGTGTGGAGCTGGGGATGTTGCTGCCATTGTTGCTTTTGGCGCGGTGCTCATCCTTGTCGTCGTTGGGGTATGTTGGCGCACGAGGTCGAGGAGCAGCTCCTGTTACGCTTCTGCTGTAATACGTACACCTTCTCTAGACTTAAGTTTGTATGACCCTAACAGTCGAGCAGCTCGCTGATAGCGTTGACTGCTGCAAAAGAAGCATACGACTGATATACCAAATGACATTTCGTTGATGATACTAATATATTTGGGAGACGAAACAATATATATTCTTGACTGAGCGTATACTTCGTTCGTCCTAGAAATGTGATAGCAAATGGGTGTGCTACTATTTTCAATAACGCGTGTGTCAAAATATCATCTCAATCTTAGTTCTGACACCGAGCGTATTGTGTTCTTTTTAACGCACATTTACTCGTGTGCTAATAAACTCGCATGGGTTGGCAGTCTTGACTACTGACAACGAAGAAGTATGTTGTAGCACGAAAGAGTCGTTCAGTTGTACACCGTGACCACACAATGAGTAAATACATAGCATAGAACTCGGAGCGACTGACCCCATGAAACGCAATGCCGGTGGCAGTGGGAAAAGTTATAGCCTTACAAGGTCGCTACTCGCCAACGATCAAGGTGCATATTTGTGTGATGCGACGCGTAGCGCGCAGATTTACGAGACATTGACGCCCTTTCATGTGTCGTCGTGGTTGCTGGTAGGCGGCAGACAAATCCATTCACGCCGTCGTCTAGCCCGGTTTATTTCAGCGCACCATCATCTATATACATCTAAAGCCTACTTATCCGAAGCGCCAGCGTCGAGAAGTGCTTGCACCACACTAGCGTAGTTGCCCGACTTGGCCAGCATCAGTGGAGTCTCGCCATCCTCGTTCATTGGATCGACCATCGCGCCAGCCGCAAGCAACTCTTGGACAGCGAGAATGGATCCATGATCTGCAGCGAAGTGCAGCGGCGCGGAGCCACAATGCATTGCCTTGTCCGGGTCGGCGCCATACTGGAGCAACAGCTTTGCGTATTCCAGATTTGCTTCGCTATCGTACATGCTATAGATTCGAATAGCAGTGTAGTGAAGAGTGGTGTTATGCCGCTCGTCGCTGCTTTGTCGCTGTCCACACCGCCCTCGAACAATAGCACGCGCGCGACATTTCGAACGTCGTGTAGGACGTGGTTCGAGTCGAAAAGCAATGGCGTGTTGTTGT
>JAADXH010000726.1:0-17699 GCA_023337595.1 Globisporangium camurandrum | reverse complement strand
TACAAATACTTGATCCTAGTGTTACGATTCGTCTGAAACCCGTTACAACACTATCATCCGCACCTCAGGAAGTATGCAAAAATGGTATGTTTTCTTCAAACAACACATAATAAGAAGCAACGTCTTGTGAGGGACACTGCAATTCACACAATACGACGATTTGTGATGCACATCGGTAATGTGTAAAGTCGCCAGTGTCACAGCAGAGTGTGGACTTGGTCGTGTGCTGTGAAAAAACAACTTGTTGAGATCAATAGTCAGTCAAACGTGGATGCAAAGGCATAGCACAGTAAATGCACGTTGGAATGCAATGAAAACAATATGCGCTCTTTACGCCTGCAATGGAAACGGTGTGTGCTATTTTGCATTACGCTATATTTCATTTTCGTGTGCGTAAGTACTCTTTGTGTGACTTTGAAATTTAGGTTAGGGATCGGTCGAGTGATTACACAAGTAGTCTTTGTGGAACTTGAATCTTGAACAGCATACGTTCTGACGTACAGCATGTTCCTTGAAGTGGTTTATTGAGATATCTTCTGATTCAGAAGATATCGAACAGCAAAATAAATTAAAGTACGAATCATTCGAGACGAGTTAGAAAACACACAGGAAGGAAGTACGCACAATGGAGAGATCTGTGAGCGCGATAACGAGGGAGGTCGCTAGCGCCGAGGAGACGCACACGCAATGACACATGTAATGGAGTCGAGCTACATAAGCTACACAAGCTCCACGCGTCAGCACGCGTCAGCAGCGATAAAAAACTGCTCAAACTTCCTGACACATTACAACAACGGATCGCACTCCCTCGTCTTGCTAGGCAGCAGCAACATCAATGGAGACTTGGTTGGCAAGTTCGCTGCGTTCCTGGTACCCGATGTCGACATTGGGTTCTCGACATCGTCCACCGATCGCTGCAGCGACAAGCGACAGCTTGTGCAGTCCACTCGCACTCGCTTTTTCTCGGACATTCAAGAGTTATACAAGACGCTCTAAAGGACGCTCCGTCGTACATATCTCGAGCAAACATCAGAATATGTTTGCGATATCGCAACGACGCTCGATCGTTGAAAGACCGGACGTTCGTGTAGCTTCAGTGGGCTTTAGTCGGACGCAGCTCCGACATTGGCGACGCGCTGTTTACGGAGCTCTTATCCAGGTTACGCGCAAAGCTCTTGACAGCAACACTTAGTCTCTGTACTCTCGTCCACTCTGCAATGGACGTTCGACCCTCTTCACGCTCTCGCAGCTGAGCTAACTGCTGACACGTAAGGACTTTCGGATCGTTGGTTCAGTCAGATAGCGTTTGAGACGGCACAGCATGACAACATCATCGCCTACATCAACGGATTGTTTGACTCGCTGAGCGACAAAGGCGACAGCAAGCAGTTGACGCCAAAGCTGCGTTCACACTCTAGTCGACGAGGTGCTGCAGTTGTAGTTGCTTCGAGTGCGGACGTAAAGTTGAGCGACCTTGCACACAGAAGGAGGTGGACCATGGATGGATTTAACACAGTACTCGAGTACATTGCCGAGACTAGTAGCAGCGATCGGAAAGTCGCTCGCGTTTGCTGCGGATGGCAGCAGGCAACGCGGAACATCGAGTCAGAAAATTTCGACATTAGAGACAACACTCATTCGCTACCATCGGAGACTGCATTTGCAAACGATAATAACGACGCCGCACCGTGCAACGAATGAACAGATTAGATAAGATAGAGCGAATACAGCGGGTCGTTTCGGCGGATGTTGAAGCCCTTACATGCAACGTCGCTCATCAAAGAGCACTTCAGCGCAATGTGCTGTCTCTACAACAGCAATTGGCAGAGCAGCAGCGTCATATGATGCGGCAGCAAGCGCAACATAGTAAGTTATTAACTGGACAGCAAAGCAAGCTCTCAGCAGTCATCAAGCTAATTCAGCCAGCGGCAAAGTGGCAACGTCAGCTCTAAGTGCGAAACGATGCTGCTCCAGTTCCAGAGTTGACATACCAAGCACCAGTTCAAGCGTTCAAACCACAGAGCAGTCCACATGCACACTTTGCCGTCGGACCTCCGATGTTCTCGAGGCATTTGCTTCGGTTCTGGGTCGAGAAGCTCGACGACATCCCTATTGGTTCCGCCTGTCTTGCCCAGCGCGAAGCTCGAAACGCTGCATCAGTAGCTCGCTCTCTGCTTGGTGCTCGGTACCCGAATCTGGCGGACGACCACCTGACAGTCGAATGGATGGATCTCGCAAAAGTTCTCGCGGTAGAGACTCAACGAATTGCTTTGAGTAACTCAATGCGAATGCCAGTGTAGGATGAGAACACAAGCGCCAACAGACTAGGTTAGTTTGAGGTGTCTTGCGCGCGTTTAAACAATCTTACAGACACTGTTCAAGGAACATCTTGCACGCTCTATGTGGCGTGCTACCTGGTGAGGGATCGGTACGTTACCGCTGCTGTCCGCTACGTCCTACGTCAAACGCCGAATTCCAACAAACTGCAGTTGTTGCGAACAGCAACGCGCTGGACGGAGCAGCAGTACAGCGCGATGCACTCCTTGGTCGCACGCGATGTCGGCGCTTGTAGAGGAAAGCTGGCGATTGGCTCGTTGCAGCCGTCGTCGCGATCGTGTGGATGCTCGTAGTCACGCCGTCAATGAGCTGCGCGAGGTGCGCATCATCGATCGTGTAACGGCGCTGGTGTTGCTCGATCTTGGTGCGTGCGAGATGTTGAGGCCCGCGAGTCAGTTCTTCATCATGTGCTTTTTCATGCGCACGTACCCGCCATCCTGGCGCTGCGGCAACGCACAACGACGTGCTTCGAGATGAACTGCAGCAGCGTCTCAAACTTGCCGCAGCGCTCTTTGAGCACACGACACGGCGACGAGAACCGTCAGATCGCGCCGAACACAAAATGATGAATGGAGCTCCTTGTCCGGGAACGGCGGCAATGTATTGGTCGTTTCGTTGGTGATGATGACAGTAGCGTTTACGGTGTCACTCGACACAGTCGCAGCTACTGCTGCTGCCGTTTCAATCACTGTTGCTGTGAGGTGCTCTTTTACTCGGCTGTAGAGGTCGAGGACGTCGCTGTAGCGCCGCGGTCGAACGAGTAGCTAGGACAGATGCACCTTGATTCGCCTGACTCGTCGCCGCTCAAGTTTGCGTGTCCATCAAAGCCGCTGTCGTTTCTGCTGCTGTCGCCACAGCTGGGGATGTGCCACCTGGATGCCAGCTTGTGACCGTACCGATCGTATCGCAAATGACTCGCATACTTTCTGTGAGCACAATGTGTAGCTGCGCCTATGGGGGCAAAAGTAGCCCAACAGTGCGTAGCAACGCAACGCTTGGAGCAGAGCATACCAATACAATCAATCAAGACGTTGCTCTCGCGATACACACATGTTCGTTTCTCCACTCGATGTTGTCGCCTCCGTCGATTGAAATCGTTGTGTTCACTTGTCGCACTTATTTTAATTATCAGCAATGGCTTTCAGATTGCCGCTTCTTGTGCCGTCTCGACGCTGCAGTCGTGTACTCGATCAGGTCGCGCACACACGCGTCCATCGTGGCGATGCTGCCTGCGAGCGTGTTCGTCCCAGCGACGTACGCGCCAGTAGGTGTGACGTCGACGCGCTGACCTGCGAGCTCGTGCTCGCCTGGCGGGAGGCCAAGTCCGTCCATCGCGTCCGTCCACCGCGTCCGTCCACCGCGTTCGTCCACCGCGTCCGTCCACCGCGTCCGTCCACCGCGTCCGTCCACCGCGTCCGTCCACCGCGTCCGTCACGAGCACAAAGTAGTCCGGTGTCAGCTCTGGATGGTGCGCGCCGACGTCTGGTGCGAGTGGATGCCGTCAAGGATGCGTCCGTAGTAGAGTCTGTCAGCAATGCGTTTTCGTTGGTCCCGAGGCAGTAGCGCATCGTGATCAAGCGCGTATGACCTCCATCACAACCATCACGGCTAAAGCTGAAGCCGATCACACGTACTTGTTGTGGATGCGCGGCGAGTGCGAGCGCGACTGCCACGACCGCGCAGCCGCAGAGCAGCGCCGCGCTGTTTTTGTGCGTCGGTTGGACTACATTGTTGTTGCTACCTGCAGCCCACGATCGTCTGAGGTGCTACTGTAGCGCGTGCTGTGTATTGCGTAAGTGTGTGTTTCTTGTTTGCGTGAATGCGCCTCTTTGTGATCGAGTTTACAAAAAGAGAGCAAATGCGACCAAATGCAGCACTGGGGTTTGAATGTGCTCGGTCACTCCACAGGTAAAAACTCACTCTTAGTTTGATTTGCTTGTGTCTCGAAGCGAGCACTCTATGTGTCTTCATGCTAGCGGACTCTATGCGAATGTGCACTCTTTGAGCAATTTTGGCTGTAGGGTAGGGTTAGTCTGAGTACTTTTGTGTGCTCATGCGAGTCGCCTTTGTGTGATGTACCGTCGAACAGCATACTACTCGTTGCCGTACAGCATATTCTTGGAAGTGCGCTCGAGACAGGCTGCTGTAATATATTGTAGCTCTAGCAATGAATTGAAGTTCATTTGTTGCACATCATTCGAAGATTCACGAAACATTCGCTGTGTGACCAAACGACACGTGCTTCAACAGCAGCAGCGATAGGTGATCACAAATCACAAAATAGCTTGCGCATTGATATCTGCTACGCTCGCGCACAGCTATCTACCACGCTCGCTCACAGCTGTCTATCAAGCGCTCTCGCTCTCTACGAGGACTCTCACTGCCACTACATATGCACATACGCGCATCTCTCACACAACACACTCACAGACTTACGTAAGTCGCCAACGCGACATCGATGCACTCGTCGACAGGTTGCCGACTACAGTCACCGTACCATCCAACGATGGGAGCAACAGCACGAGCAGCGATGCGAGCGACGCCAGTTAGCAGGTGTACATTAGGGCGAAATGCAAACATCGTATGGAAGCGCGCGTGCGTCAAACCAACCATCCGGTCCTGGATGGACACGAACCTATGCGCAAGATCTCGACTTTGTATTATAAGCTAGCATCGCCGTCGGGCCGCAGCAGCTGTACGTCGCTTCTCGCGTCTAGCTTGTCCGCCATTCGCCATTCGCACTCGCAGCCGTATTGTCTCGTGCGCTGAGCACAGTTGACGCGCGCTTGTCCAAGCGAGCGTCGCTGTCACGCGCGCACCGTCGTACGTCGCGCTCCGATAGAACGACGCAAGCAGCTACACGCTGGAGAGAACGCAAAAGATCGAGGCGCTCACAGTTGGCTTGGCGCCGTGGAGACCGACGCCAGAGACGCAGAAGCCGTCAGCGTGCACTATGGCGGCGAATGCGAGGTTCATTTAGAGACGCTACCGACCATCTCGGCGCTACGACTACGGCACATCGCTTGCCATTGTCCTGCGCACACGCAGCGCGGCGTCACACGCCAGCACGTCATCACGGTCCCGCGCACCAGCACACCGGTGCATCTTGAAACGCGAGGTATGATCCGCTCACTGCTCCTATTACCCGTAATGCATCAACGAAGGCACCGTCCTTGCGCCAACCGCGAGCTCGCCTGCAATGTATGTGAGTCATCAAGCAGCACACGCAGCGCGTCGTCGAGCAGCACAAAGTCTGCGTCGACGCCAAACGCGCGTGAGCTCGTGCGGTCAGCGATCCCGAGCACGCCTACTGGATGCAGCGACGCCGCTTCGAGCGCCGTCTTGACGCTGCAGTCGTGTACTCTACATATCACACTTGCTTTCACGAATCTGTCTCGCTTTTGCTTGCCCGCCCATAAAAGTGGCACAAAGTACGTGATTCCGTGTCGATACGATGCGCCGTCGCGAGTGACGATCACCGTTATGTCCCTGCTCCAGCACGTTCAGCGATGCACATAGGCAATCTCAACTGCGCGATACAAGTCCGCCATGTCGTCGGTTGCAGCAGCTGCGCGCCGCTTGCATTTTTGGTATCGATGTCTAGTTTTTGACAGACATCTGCAACAACATCAGTGAGTGAGATTTATCACATCGAAGTACAGCAACAGCGAATACGCGATCTCAACATTTGTCTAGCGCGTAACAATGCTAGGTTGCAAGAAAACACATAAAGTGAAGACTGGTTGTGTGCTTTGCTTGTTGAGTGATAGTAGGACTTGGTGCAAAACGCCAGTGCTATCGCGACGGCCACGACTACCACGCTTGCTGCTCTACAGCAGCTCGTCTTCGAGGTAACTATACTCAAATGTGAACTCCGTCTTGATGCGCTGACACCAGCCGGTCTCGTAGTCAAAGTAGACAAACGTGCCTTGCTCGTAGTCCTCGCCGGTCACTTGCGGCTCCTCGTGGCGCTTGAACCACGTCTTGTATTTCTTGTGGTACCCCCACGTCCGGCGCTTGAGCTCGCGCGCCGCGAGGTACTGCTGGTACGATCCTTGCTGGTAGTAAAAGATAAAGAACAGCGAGTCGACGTCGAGTTTCTCAAACACGGCGCTGCTCTCAAACACCGGGAGTGGCGTCGTCGGGAACGACGCTGGTGTCGGGTACACGTTCCGCGGGACGTAGCGATTCGCTTTCTCCGAGTCGACGCTCTCGGGGATAAAATAGAAGCTCTCGTCGATCATGCGCATGATCTGCCGCTGCTCGTCCGTGAGCACGGGCTCCTGTTCTTGCGGAACGACGTACATCGCTGCAGCAGTGCGTGGCGACGTCTTGCCCAGCGGCGGCAACAAGCTGCTTGCAACATTGCTGGTTGTCGCACTGACAGATGGCGCAGCGACTGCAGCAGTCGTGACGATCCCGCCGGGCGTGCCGCTACTCGCGGAGCTCGGCGTGCTGCTCGCACCGCTCGATCGGTCCTTGACCGGCGGTGTCCGCGCAACTGCTGGCGACGGCGTCCGCTGCGTCTGCGGCGACATCTTGTGGCTCAGTGCTGCGATCGCAGTCTTGTCGTTCACGATCGGCGATCGCGCGTTTGCATTCGAGGGCTTGGGCGTCCCGTGGTTCGACGCGTCGTTTGTTGTCGTTGCGCCATTGCTATTCGTGTTGCTTTTTCCGCGATGTGGCGTCCCGCGTGTCGATTTGCTATTGCTACTGCTCCGCTCGTCTGCGTCGTCGTTCTTGCTCGTTGGCGTCGCTGCTGTTGCGTTGGTATTCGAATTCGAGTTCGATCGACTCGGCGTCGTGCTGGCCGACGACGACATCGACACGGACGACTTGAGCTCAATCGGTTTGACTGCACCTGGGCGACCGATGCCCGTGAGCATCGACGCTGAGACGCTCTTCTTGGGTGCTTTCGAGCTCGAGCGACCGGAGCCCGAACCGGACTTCTCACTCGCTGTCTTGTCGATTGGCGCTGCTGCGTGGCTTACGCTCTCAACTGGCGCCGCCGCATCGTCCAGACCAACGTCCTGCTCGGTCGGCAATGTCAATTGCACGGCAGCACCGAGCGAGTCGAGGTCGAGCACTTCGTAGATGTCGTCTTCGCCGTACGTGTCCATAAAGTCTGGCTCCTACACTCGATCGACCCAGAGAGAGCCAGTGCAGCAGCGCGTCCAGTGCCGTCCAGTGAGTCGTCTACACACATAGGGAACAACGCAGCAGACAGCTGCCAGACATACCTTGTTGGCTTCCAAGTAGTACTCAATGTCTTCTTTCAAGTCATCGACGTCTTTTGCATCGAGCACGTCGTTGTCCAGCAATCGATTGATCTGTTCAAGCTTGAGGACGTGAAACTTGTGCCGCGACAATGTAAATTCCAAAGCGTCCATCTCGCTCTTGTGGCGACTCTTGCTTTTCGATGACGACTGCAGGCGCTCGAGGTCGCACTCGGTCGCTTCAATCTGTTCGTTGAATTGCGTGAGGCAGTCCTGGATCCACATCCGCGTATTCTGCCGCGCTTGCTCGGCTGGATCCAAGCGCTCGAGCTGCGCAAGCCCTTCTTTCGAGTACGCTTTCGTCTTCGTTTCTTTCTCACACACCTTGAACTCCTCCATCTTTTGCTCAATGAGCTTCCGCGCATCCGTGAGCGGTTTCTTGTCCTTCACGTCGCTGTTGCCGATCCAGTTCTTGATCTGGTCGCGAAAGCGCTGGAGCTTCTTGATCTCTTTCTTCAAGTCCGCTTCGTGCTTCTCTTTCTGGTTCTGCGCCGACGCGGCGTACACCTTGTCCCAAATCTCATTGAACACATCGACGCCCTCCGTGACTTTCTTCAGCGTCCGGTCGATCTCGCTCATCAACTTGCGCTGCCCCGCCATGGTTGTGCAATGTGTGCGAGCACCTGCTCCTGTGTGGTATTTTGTCTACTGTGTGCGTGTGTCGACTGCACGCGTCCGCTGTCACTGTCGTCAACGTCGTCGCTGTCGTGCACGTCGTTGCGCTTGTGCGTTCACTTGCGCGTTCACTATGGACTACGAGCGAATGGAAATGCTCCCAAACAATATATATTTTACTTCGCTTAATATACGAGATATTTTGAGTTTATCGAAGAAAGCGTTCAAGCAAACATAAAAACAAAATCGACAACGACAACGACAACGACATCAAGCGCAGCGACACTACTTCGGCGCTCACTCACGCATCTTGCCACACCGCCAGCGACATCTAGACGACACGATGGCGAATGTGATGCTCACGAGCGAGACGGCGAAGGACCCGAACAAACCGTTCAAACTGCGTGTCGAGGACGTTTGCGCCAAGTTTGACGTGCGTTTTCCTGCTGCTCGTGTGCTTCATGTGTGCTCGACGCAGAAGTCGTGACGGAGCTCTGGGTGCTCACATGTCATCTCTTGTGTTGTATTCTTGTTTGCGCTAGGCACTCGTATCAGAATGCCTGCTACTCGTGCAATCCGAAGAGCAGTTTCCGTACGTCGGCACCTACACATACACTCTTGCACAACAGCCGACTCGAATGGACGTGCTGTGCTCCGTACTACACCTTGACACTTGTATATGCCGACATACTTGCACTATACACACAGGTCGTCATCGTCGTCGAACGGCACGGACCTCGCAAGCGTCGAGGACCAGGTTGTGAAGAAGCTCGAGCAGTTCAACTCGGTCTGCGACGAACTCTACAAAGAAATCGTACGTGCTATGGACTATGCCTATGCTGTTCTATGCAACCCCATATCCACTAACAGCGACGGATGCGTTGCTGTCTCGATGCGCTCGTCACCTACAAACAGCTACGACGAAAAGAAAAACTACTGAATCTCATGGAGAAGAGTCCGAAGAACGTCGATCTCCATCGACAGATCCAAACAGCGGGCAACATGGTCCAAGTCATCGGGGACTTTCGCCACTTCCTTGAGACTGGTGTCGTCAAACCCGATCGAACGAGCTAGTAGCACGTAGGAGAAGACATATGAGTCGGCACATGCAATTGTATGCGTAACGCATTCTCTGTCTCTGTCTCTCTCTCTTTCTCACTCTCTCACTCCGTCCCTTCTCCTACCAACGCTATCGTTCGACTGGCAATACGCACTCGAGTAGTGCTCGTACCAGCAACCCAGTGCGCTCGAGTGACTAGAACTCAGCAAATGTCATCGACGCTGGCGACAACGACGTCGATGGGAACATCTCGACAACGCTCATGTCCGATGCTGTCGAAGGTGACGACGATGTCACGGACGATGTCGGTGAGAGTTGCGTCCCTGCGTCGTCGTATGCGTCGTCAGTTGCAGCCAAATACGCAGCGAGCATCGCTTTCGTCTGCTGTTCGTAGTGCTGCTGTTGCTGTTGTTGTTGGCGTAGAGCATAATGCTGTTGGAGATGGTGGTGCTGACTGAACGACCTTGTGGCCACTGGCGCTGCGTCCACGTTGTCGCCCAGTGGCGACTTGAGGAGCCACTCGAACGACGCCGCGTCGTACGACGTGCTCCGCGTCGCTGGCATCGGTCCACACAGCCGCGCAATGAGTTCGTTCTGTGCGAGGCGCGTACACGAGCGAATGAGCAGCAAGCGTCAGTAGGTATGCAAGAGACTTCACTGTGTATCACGTGCTACACGCACCTGTTTGTGCAGCTGGCGACTCATGCGCGTCAGCTCCGCAAGCATCGTGTCGACCTTGGCGCCGAGCTTCTCTTCGAGCTTCATGAGGTCTGTGCACATGCGAGTATGTGTGGATAGAGAGAGAGAGAGAGGGAAAGATCAGCCGATTCGCACATAACAAAGTAGTAATAAAGACGGCACTTTGGCTGCAACCAACGCACCTCGCTTGACGAGCTTTGGCGCTGGCTCCTTGGCGCGCATGGATGCATCTGATGCACACGACGTGTGGTGCTTGCGCTTCGAAAGCACGCAGATCGCGTTCGTGAACACGGGCGTGAGGTCTGACACGTTCGCCGTGCACTGCTCCTGGTCGACTTCGATGCGGAGTTTGAAGCGCTGGCCGTCCTTGCGGCGACTCACCTGGTCGTCGTCGAGATCGAGTGTAGAGACGTCCGTCAGCGCTTGCTGATTCATTGTCGGACGACACGCACAAGTGCATTCGCTCAGGCATGCACACGCACACACCTTCTCGAGGCGAAACTGCACGGACGCTTTGCGCGACTCGCGCCGGATGACGACCGAGTCGTAGTCGTTCCCGACAAAGCGGAAGATCTCCTGGTCCGTGTCGTCGACGCGCTTGCCAGACTCAAAGAAGAGCAAGATGCGCAGTGGGAGGTCGACAAACTCGTCGTCGGGCGACCGCGCCGGCTCGCCATCTGCGTCAAACTCGACGAGCGTCACTTCGACGTCGAGCGCATTCGACTTGCCGCCTGTTTTAATAGGGAACGTGCGATGCAGTCAGTGTTTAGCACCCGCTGTCCGTCAGCGACCGACCAGGCAGATTGACAATGCTGCATCCACGACGAACCTTCGTCTTTGTAGAACTCGGACACCGGCTGCTTGGTCACGACGAGGCGGCGTGTCCACGCCCCTCGCTTCGCTGGCG
This sequence comes from Globisporangium camurandrum, assembly GCA_023337595.1. Taxonomy (NCBI): domain Eukaryota; phylum Oomycota; class Peronosporomycetes; order Pythiales; family Pythiaceae; genus Globisporangium; species Globisporangium camurandrum. The sequence continues at coordinate 6,805 of JAADXH010000726.1, read as the reverse complement.
GCGGCACCAGTGGCGTCAGCGGTGGTGTCACGCTGTCGTCGGCTTTCACGAACGCCCAGTCGTGCTGCTGAGTGTCTGCGTCGAGGATGTTATTACTGTTGGTGTCGTCGATACTCACGTCGGTAGTGTGTGGAGCGCTAATCGCAAGCACCAGCGGCGGCTCGTGGAGGGAGTGGGGTTGCAGCGGCACCACTTGCTGATGTTGTTGCTCCAGCTGGTGCTGGAAGAGACCGAGTCCACAGTCGACCGGGAACGCGTTTGAATGGACCGGCATCGTAGCGATGTGTGGTGGGTGAGCGAGAAGACACGCAGCCAGCGACGGCAGCGGTAGTGGAGGTCTGGACGAGCTGGTCTCGTAGCGCCGCAGTGACGTCGGCCTCCCAAGCACAACACGGCAAGTTGCGGAATGGACAACGAGGTCAATCGTCGTCCCGACACCAGTGCAGCGGCAGCAGCATTGCGTGGCTGCTCTAGCGCTTCTGCGAGTGCCTGCTCGTGATGTGCAGTAGCTCCAGCATTGTTGGCGATTGGACACGACTGCGCGAGTCGAGGTGCATCACAGCTGCGCTGCTTCGCACAGCGCCACGTCGCAGGTCGCCAATATGATACTTTTCGATACGTCAGACAGCTTGCGACTGCTTTTCAAGTGCGTTTGTATTTCGACACGACACCAACAGCTTCGTTTGTGGCGATATCAAAGTAGCGCGCGTGCGCTGTGTGGATCAATGCTCGTCATGAATCTGTGAGCTGCTGCAGCTGTTACCGTGCGGATGTAGCTGCCGTATGCATAGTGTAGAGTCAACCAATCTAGCAGCCTCGTACCGGAGACCTCGCATGTGCATTTGCCATGTCGAGACAAGATGAACACCTGCGCATCGCTGTATCGGAGACCTTGTCCATACAAGATGAAGCCATGTTTGACTTGCAAAAAACTAGCTAAGTATAGTTTTCATATTCTTTCGTGTGTACGCTTGTCAAGGTTACTCACACCGTTTTGTGCATACAAACAAACGCGCATACTGAGCTTTTGCAGGTGCTGCGAAGCAGACCTCGCGGGTATAGCAATCGCGGTCTTCTTTGCGGCGTAGTCGCGAGCAACCTTGCGTCGTCGTACCTGTGTCACGTCGAAACAAGATGAAGCCACATTGGACTGTTGGAAAACAACTAAATCGTTTTTCATAATATTTCGCGTGGTCGCTTGTCAAGTTATACCGGTAAGTACCGTTTTATTCGCATACAAACGTGCATACAAGTGTGGTCGCCATCCAAGTGTGATTTTACATGCGTCTCTGTGAGGAGCTGCTTGATGGACGCACGACTACCTGCACCCCGCTCAGCGACGACGCCGATGGCGCCGACTCCAACATCTACGATAACCACTCCGCAGCGCGCTCGACGCGTTGCTGCGTGCGAGCGCCTCACGCCCGAGTACGCCGTGCAGCGCCAGCGCGCACAGGAGGAACCGCTCAATGTCGCGTGGAAGCTCGAGCGGCGCGACAACGGCCAGGAGCTCATCAGCATCAGTAGCGAGGAGAGCAGCAGCGACAATGGCGACGACGGTGGTGATAGCAACGACTACCACGTTGACACCAAGTACGCCACTGCGAAACGAGTGGTTGAGACCCTGAGCGACAGGGACGACGACAGCGACGACGATGACCACAGCGGGAGCGAAGGCGACCAGGTCGCAATTGCCCCACGCCGCCGTCATCGCCGCCGTGCAGTTACAGCACCGTTTGCAACCAGTCGTGAGCCTGCGCCACGCCGCACGAGCGCATCGCCAAGCAGAAAGCGTGCGCGCAACTTGGTGATCGTCGTAGACGACGACAGTGACGACAACAGCTGGTCGTCGAGTACACGAACGCATCGCGTTTGTGGGACCACATCGAGCGCAGTGGTCGCAAGGAGCACCGTGTCGCGCAATCCACATATTTATTCAGTCTTCAGCGACAGTGACGTGAACGACAGTGACGCGAACGACAGTCACAGTGGCGGTGGTGGCAGCGACGGCGATTCGCATGTGGACATTACTGCATCGCTACCACTGCACACAAAACCTGCAAGTCTCAATCGCAGCAGCAGCAGTAACGCACACGAATTCGTCGAAGGCGACACGACACCCGAAGCGTCAGGCGACACGAACGACGTCAGCGTCAAGCGCGAAGCGCTGAGCGCGACAGCTGCCGATGCGCCCGTGTCACTCGCGTCTGTCGCTCCAGTTGCTGCGTCAGTACCGTTCATTGCAGCGATACCAGCTGCAGTCGCTTCAGCAGAATCAACGCCAGTAGCGACAACTACAACAACTGTAGCGCCACCAGTTGCTGTCAAGTCGGAACCAACTCCGTTGCAGTCGTCGCCACTGCAGCAGCACCCTAGCGAGAGCAGTAGCACCACTGCCAGCACGACCGCCAACACGACAACCAGTACAACGACGACATTGGCGCTTGCAACGCCAGCGCCAATCAAGCGCGAAGGGCCACGGAGAGCGATTCCGCGTTTGCGAAGCAAGAAACTCGACGAAGAGAACGCCGCGTTCCTCCTGTTCTACGGCATCAGCGAGACACCGACTGCGCACATCCTCGGGCTCATCATCGGTGCGTTGTTTGCCACTAATCGGCACCCGTTCGCTGTTGAACTGGCTCTCATTTACCCCATTATCTGCTCTTCTACTTGCGTCTGTAGAGTACATTGACCGATGCGTCGGTGAGCACTCGGCATTCCGATCGCGCTGTATGCAGTTTCTGCTGTGGCGCAAGATGAACGCACACGTTGCAGCAGCGCTCGAGACCGAACGCGTCGCGCGGTCCGAGTGGATGAAGATCGTCTTTAGTTCATCGGATCCGTCGATGCGCCAAGCGATCGACCGCGCGCCGCTGCTCCCACGTCCCGTACGGATCACCATCCGTCCACCGCAGTTCATTCTCACGCACGGTGGCGGTAGTAGTAGTAGCAGCAGCAAAAGCGCCAAGCACGACACCAAGGCGGCGCGTCATCCAAACGGCACTTTCAGCAGCAAGACGCCCGCACGTACAAAAGCGTCAGGGCTCGCGCCACCGAACGGCCGCGTCGTCCATCAACCATCCAGCAACGCTAGCAAACACCAAGCAGGTAGTGCCGCTGGACCCAAGACGCTCGCGAGTCCGCCACCGTCCCAGCGAGGCCACAAACGCAAAGCCGGCGCTGTTGTCGCGTCACCGTTCTCGCCACTGAGCGGTGCGGCGCAATTGCAAGCACAAACGCAAGCGTCGCCCCGCAAGCACCGCCGACGAAGTGGCAGCATCACGATGTTTGAGGGCGAGTTGCCGACGCGAGCGCGTCCGTCGCCCGTGTCGGCAAAGAGCCTCGAGATGCTCAAGCCGCTGGCTCTGAACCAAGTCGTGACCGGCGAGAACCAGAGCTTGCCGACCGCGTTTGACTTTGATCGCGTGCGGTCACAGCCACCAGCGTCGTGCGTGTCAGTGAGTCCGCTCGCACGGATGTCGGCCGCGCAGCTCGAGAGCCACATCCAGTCCGTGCGGAGCGAAGGTCGCGTGAAACACTCAGAGAAGCTCAGTGACGTCCTCGCGAAGCTCATGAGCGACTCGCGGAACTACCGCGGGATGTTCAACACACCCGTCGATCCAGTGGCGCTCGATCTGCCAACGTACACGACGATCATCACGGTACGTGAATGACAGGCGAGCGCGCGTTGTAGGCATGTTATAGATAGCTGGACGTCCAGGACAAGTGCCTAACGACTGTGTGGCTCTCGCTCTCTCTCACTTGCTTTTACACACAGCAACCGATGGATCTCGGGACTGTCAAGACGCGCTTGAGCGCCGGCAAGTACATTGAAGTGCAGGACTTTGCGCGCGACGTGCGGCTCGTGTTTGAGAACGCAAAGCGGTTCAACGCACCGAACCACTCGGTCCATCAGTGCGCCGACTTGCTGCTCCGACGCTTTGATTCAGAGCTCAAGAGCGCGTTGAAGCGCAAAAGTAGTGGCAGTGCGGCAAGCAAACACGTCTGCAGTGCCTGTTACGGCCACACGTGCGCGCTGTGCGAGCAGCAGTGCTTGCCGTTCATGCAGCCGCACATGCAGTGCTCGGGTGCGTGCAGCGCGGACATTCGGAAAGGCTCGATCTACTACGTCGCGCGCGACGGCACGCGCGTGTGGTGCCACAAGTGCCGCAATCGTCTTGTGCGAGAGCGCCATGATGGTGGCAGTAGCACCCCAACGTCGTTGTCCCAGTCGCAGTCGGTGTCGTTCAGTCAGTCCATGTCCCAGACGTCCCAGTCGTTCAGTATGTCGCAATCCATGTCCCAGTCCATGTCCCAGAGCAGCCAGCTGTCGTTTCCGACGCATGACTCGGACGTTGTCGCTGGCGCTGTCAACGTGGTTGACTCGCTCGTGCGCAAGAAGTGCGACACGAGCGTCGAGCCGTGGGTCAAGTGCTCCGACTGCTTGCGGTGGATGCACCAGACGTGCGGCTTGTACAACGCCGTTGCGGGCGAGTACGCAGCCGAGCACGACTACGTGTGTCCGCTCTGCCGCTGGCGCCACAAGTCGCGCGCTGTGCCGCCATCGACGTCGTCGCTGCACAACTTGCTGAACCCCGCAGCGAGTCCGTCACCGAATGTAAGCGATCGTGACGGAAGCGCAAAGCGCACGAGTCTCAACATCCCGCCGTGTGCGCTCAGTGCGTTCATCCAGAGTTTTCTGCGGCGCGAGCTCGAGGCACTGGGCGAAAGCGCCGCAGCTGCGACGCTGAACGTCCGCGTGCTGTCGTTCCCGGGTGAGACGATGTTGGTCCCCGACAGCGTCGTCCGTGCGTTTGACGCTAACACGGCTGCACTCGCCCACGCACTGCCGACGCACGACGCGTCAGCGCAGCGTATGCCCGCCGAGGTCGCGTACCTCTCGCGCGGGATCTACCTCTTCCAGCAGCACGACGGCGTCGAGGTGTCGCTGTTTACGCTCTACGCGCAGGAGTTTGGCGACGACTGCGCACTTGCATCGAACCGGCGCGCCGTGTACATTGCGTACATCGACAGCATCCGATACCTCACACCGGCGAGCGCACGGACGTCGGCGTACCACTTGATCATGCTCGCGTATTTTGACTATTTGCGCCGTCATGGGTTTGACCGCGTCCACATTTGGTCGTGTCCGCCACAGAAGCGCATCAGCTACGTGTTTTGGTGCCGCCCAGCATTCCAGAAGACACCGAGCGCTGAGCACTTGCGGTCGTGGTACAACCGCCTGTTGACAAAAGCGAAGGACCGCAACATTGTCGCCCGCTGGACGACGTTATATGACGACTACTTGACGCATGAAGACGCTGCGTCGACGCTACCCGCAACAACAACAACGCCAGCAGGAACAACAGCGACGACGGTGGACAAGGCGCCAAACTTGATTGCAACGCGCGGTCAGACGGCGCGCACCGTCGACCCGTACGAGTTTGTGTGGCCAGCAGCTGCGCTCCCGCCGATCTTTGACGGCGACTTCATTCCCGCAGAGCTCGATCGCATCCTCGGTCGCCTCGATGCGCGCAACGGCAAAGTCCGCCGTGCGACCGAGTGGTCGTCGTCAGGCAAGAACGCGTCGATCGGCCGCTCGGGCGGCAAGCACTCGCTCGGCGACGAGGTCGCGCGCATCAAAGACGAACCCGATGCGGCTGGTGCAGCGACAGCAGCAGCGCCAGCAACACTGACGACGTCATCACCGTTGGTCGAGTTCAAGCTCCGGGAGATCTTTTCAAAACTCCAGGCGTCCGTGAAGCGCATGAAGCAGGATTTGCTGGTCGTGCACCTCGCAGTCGATCCAACGACCACCGCTGTTGCATGCCGCCCTGAACGCATCGTCCCAGCTTGGTGCGAGCGCGTCCCGCGGTTCTTTGGGAGCCGGTTCATGTTCCACCAGCTGTGTTCGTTCGCCGGCTACCAGTTTGACACGCTCCGGCGCGCGAAGCACTCGACGATGATGATCTTGCACCACTACTTGAACGAACACGTGACGCAAGTGAACGTGTTTTGCTTCAACTGCAGCCTGTTGATCACACATGCCGAGTACTGGAGCTGTGGAGCGTGCGACCGCTACGCGCTATGCGACACGTGCTACCAGCGCGAGGGCCCCTCGCACGAGCATACCATCGCGTTTGGTCAGCAGATCCAAGCGCACCATGCATCACATGATGCGTTCTCGCCGTCGCCAGAGACGCGGATGCAGGCGCTGGTGCAGTACGATCTCCATCAGCTACAGCAACAGTCATATCATTCGGCGGCCACGCATCCGTCGCCACAGTCCCAACAGCAGTACCCGCAGTCACCAAAGTACCAACAACAGCACATGCAGCAACAATTGTACGAGAGCTAACAACAACAACAGCAACAACGAGCATGTCTAATCGAGTGTCGTCGTAGGAGTGACGTATAACTGAAATACAACAAAATGGCAACTTGCTTATGGCGTCTCGTGTAGCTGAAGCGTGATCGTTTGTGCATGGTCAAAAAGCATCTGCAGTGCGATGACCACACCACGTTACGATCGCACATGAAGATTTTAACAGCGACGACTTTGTTACTACAGGCAATCCTCCGAAATTGACACACAGCAATTTCACATACCCCGCTCAAAACGATATTTTGCGCTGAAAAGCCAATCGCATCAATTTTGACAACTCATCATAGCCACTCATATATATGTCATTGCCATCAAAACAACGGCATCACGTTTTAATCGACATTGCAAAACGCAATGTTCTCATCGACTGCGGCACGATATGTCTGCCTCAACAAGGAGCAGCAGCAAACGATCAGAGAT
>JAADXH010000725.1:0-17712 GCA_023337595.1 Globisporangium camurandrum | reverse complement strand
TCGCGGCGGCACTGAAGCAGACGTACGCAGTCAGCAACAGGGGCGAGACTCAGTCGCGCGACGCATTCGATCGAGAGTCGACCACGAGTCAGGCCGAGCACGCTCGTCTTGTACGACAAGACGGACGAACGACTCACCGAGCAGAGGTACTACTTGCAAAAAGTGCACGCGGCAGCATGACCGACACGGAACAAGTGACGAGCAGCGCGCAGCCTGCACTTGGCGCGGACGACAGCGAAAGAGAACAAAGTGCATTCGAGCATGTGACAACGACAGCAACCACGACATCGACGTCGACGCTGTCGGTGTCACCTGTGATCGCGATCACGAAGCGGATCGAGTCGACCTCCAGCACATCGTCGCATGACGCTGCTGCTGCTGTGATCGATGCATCATCACCATCGGAGCTCTTGCTACCACCACCGCCGCCACCACCACTACCATCAACCAACGACGACGACGATCTGCTGACCGACGTGCACGTGAACGGCTTTGCGTCGTCGTCGGCGCCATCGGCGCTCACGCCGCTCGAGCGCGCGCTGTTGGCGTCGCCACAACTGTCGACCAAGTCGGATCAGTCGTCCACGTCGTCCATCGACAGTGCACCGTTCATCACAGCGCTTGAACGGACGCTCCACAACCTCCCGGGCGTCACGACCGACCGCGTCGAGTACACGGACGACGACACATCGTTATCGCCGCCGCCGCCTCTCCAGCCCAAGCTCAGACCGACGCGCGCGTCTGTCACGGGCGTGAACGGCAACGACAACGGCAACGGAAGCCACCGGAACGAACCGCGCAGTACGCCAGTGTTGGAGCGCGCACACACGTCGAGTGAGCTCCTGACCGTCCGCGCGCGCGAGATCCAGTCGGCGCGCACTGCGACACTGTCGCCGCCACTCGCACCGCCGCCGTTGACGAACGTTCCAACGACCACCACAACGTCGTCGCCTGCGTCGTCGACTTCTGCTGCGCTGTCGTCGTTTGAGATCGAGAGCGTGACGCTCCCGGCGTCGGGCATCAAAGAGACCGAGATCGACAAGACGATGCACACGCTGTTTGCAGTCGAAGTCCGTCTCCAGAGCGGCGGCCTCCAGTGGATCATCCACAAACGCTATTCGGACTTTCGAGAACTCCACGACCGTTTGAAACGCACAAGCGCTGCAGTGAAATCGCTCTACTTTCCAAAGCGCCACGTGTTTCGCAATCGCCACCAGAGCGTCATTGAACAGCGCCGGTCCGAGTTGGAGAAATACATCAATGACGTCTTGGAGATTCGACCACTGATCCGCGTGCCGCTGTTTAACTTTCTAGAAGTGTATGCGCACATGGAATCGTACGAACGGAAGCTCCAGCGCCATAAGAAAGAATTGGAAAGTGAACGCATGAAGAATCTGCTCGCGCCGTTCGAATTGGACGATTTTACGATCGCGTTCAAGCGTTTGTGTGCGTCCAAGTATCTGTACCATGAACACAGCAGCAAGGACAACAGCAGCAAGGACAACAGCAAGGACGAGAGCGACACGACAGTCAAAGTAACAGCTACGACGTCGTCGCCGCCGTCGCCGTCGAAAGTTGTTGGTAGTAACAACACTGTCGTACCAGCTGCAGCAGCGACTGCACCACTGTCGTCGTCGTCTGCGTCGTCACCAGCGTCGAAATCGACTGCAAGCGCGACGGCCGCAGACGAATCCACAACGTCGTCTCCGCCTTCCACGAATCCGCCAGCCACTGCCGTCACGACGACGATCCACCACACGCCCGGCTCCCAAATCGCAATCAGTCGTGCGTCGTTCCGTCGCGATATCCTCGGTGTGTTTCCCGACATGCCGTCGAGCTTTGCGATGCGCTTTATGAAAGCCGTAAGCGACCGACAGGGCGCAGACATCAACATGGACGAGTTTTTGCGCGCGGTTGCGATCTTGCGGTGTGGGACGTTGGGTGACAGGCTCGGATTTGTCTTCTACATGTGCGACCTCGACCACGCAGGTAAAGTGCAATCGACCGGCCTCAGTAACTTCCTCGTGTCGCTCTACGGACGCCAGGTGCTCGAACAGCCAGCGTACCGGCGTTTGTTGAGCGACGGCTTTGATCAAGGCCGTGCGCGCATGAGCGTCGAGGAGTTTGGAAAGATCGTTGCGGAATTGCGTCCGCAGAACGACCGACCGAACGACGTTGCAAGTCTATTGGTGGATTGGATGCTGCCGTTTGTCGATATCTTGTGCGAGACCGCCGACCCGCACTTGCTCGAGTCGCAGGAAGAGTTCAACCCTGTTGTGCAGCAAAAGATCTTGGCGAACGAGACGCGGTTTAGTATCAAAGAGGTTGCGATCCTTCAAGACGCGTTCGCAAACTATCGGACGTCGACCGGTAGCGATTCGGTCGATCTGGATGCATTAGCAAGCGACTTTCCACTCGAGATGTCGGACGAACGCTTTGCACGCGTATTCTCAAGCTTTGGCGCCCGTGCGACAACTGGGAGTGACATGGACGTGTTTAGTTTTGTCCACGCGCTTGCGATCGCGTGTCGTGGGACGCCGGACGAGAAAGCGCAGTTTGCATTCACGCTGTTTGCAACGTTGGATGCTGGAAGCGTCATGAGTCGCGACGATCTGTATGGGATGTTACGTTTGGACCTAGCGCAGAATTCGGAGTTGGAAGATCTCGTGGTCGCGTTTATTGACGCGCATGGGACTGGTCGGAGTACGAGCAAGAGCTTGACGACGTCCGGGTCGCTTGGCGAGGTCCTCGAAGGCACGACGCCCGCGGTTTCCGGCTCGGAACTCGGTCAGTTTGTCGATTATCTGCTCCAGCGGTTTGGACACGAACGTGTTGACACAACAGCAGACGCAGAGGACGACAGCGCAGACGACAGGCCGATGGTCCGTGCGCTGTCGCTCGACGAGTTCACAACGTGTGCGACGCACGAACAGTACGAGATGGGGACGTTGCGGATTCTACGCGAAGTTGCGTTCGTCGATCTGGGGCTCGTACCAACGGACAAAGCGGAAGAGTTGCTCGTCGCACGTGGATGTTATAAAGCATATGACCCAACGGCGTTGGTGGAAGACGATCATTGGTTCTTGGTCGATGCGAAATGGTTTGATCACTGGGCCAAGTACATTGAGCTGCCACTGACAGCGACGCTCCAGTTGACCGGCAGCAGTGCGAGCATGAGTGCGCTCGTTGCGACGGGCGCTGCGTCGACAGCTGCTGCTGCGACTGCCTCTTCGACCGGCAGCGCAGCAGCAAAGCAGACGGCGACAACAGCTACGACAACGACCAGCAGCAGCAAAGAGCCGCCGATCATGGACGCCGACGGCCACTACGTCCGCCCGAAATGCATCAACAACTACGTCCTTTTAACGTCCGACCGGCGCGAGCGCGTGCTCAAGTCTGCTGAGGAGATCAAACTTGGAAAGCACTTTGTTGTCGTGTGTGAACAGCTCTGGATGGCGCTCAAGCTCTGGTACGGCGGCGGTCCGGAACTGCGTCGGACGGTCGTGATGCCACCGAATGGCGTCCCAGTGCTCGACATTTGGGAGAATGCGCTGTTGGCAGCGACGACGAGCGGCGGCGACAGCAACGACGACGACGACGACGACAGCACGCAATCCGCGACGCGCACGGGCGGCAGCAGCAGCGACGCGAAGCGTAACAAGCCCACAGCGCTCGCATTGCCGCGCCGCATGCGCGCGGGCGGATCGGTGGGACTGTCGAACCTCGGGAATACGTGTTATATGAACTCAGCGCTCCAGTGTTTGGCGAACACGCAGCTCTTGGCCGAATATTTCTTGTCTGGCATGTATTTAGACGATGTGAACCGCACGAGTACGTTGGGCTTGCAAGGGAAGCTCGCCGAGGTGTTTGGGAAGCTCGCAGAAGACATGTGGTGTGCGAAACAAAAGTCGCTGTCGCCACGGACGTTCAAGAAGACAATTGGCAAATTCAACGAAGCGTTTCGTGGCAGCGACCAGCAGGATTCACAGGAACTACTTGCGTTCCTATTGAGTGGCTTGAGTGAAGATCTGAATCGGATCACTGAGAAGCCGTACATCGACCAGCCGGACAGCGACGGCCGCTACGATGCCGATCTGGCAGACGAGTGGTGGCGCAATCACTTGCGACGCGAAGTTTCGATCATCGTCGCGCTGTTTACTGGGCAGTACAAGTCGTTGTTGACGTGTAGCGTGTGTGGGTTCAAATCCGCACGGTTCGAGCCATTTACATTCCTCCAAGTCCCACTGCCAGAGCCGACGCACAACACGGTGACCGTGCTGCTCGTCTTGGCGCATGGCATGACGCCGACGCGCGTGTCGGTCCGGTTGGCGATCTCCGCGACGATCTACGACCTCAAGCACGAACTGATGAACTTGTGCCACTCGGATTTTGCGCTGCCACGCGTCTCGGAGGCCGATATCAAGTTGTGTGAGTACAGCGGCTCGATGATCTTGAGTTTCAAAGCCGACAACCGTCGAATTGGACAGATCCGGAGCATCGATCGATTGATTGCGTTCCAACTCGAGCCACTGGATACTGACACGGCGCTCGCGACGCGCCATCGACGGCCGTCGTTCATTCCACCCGCTGCATCGTCTGGCGGGAACGCGTCGCTGCGGTCGAGTGACGTGGATGTGGACCGGAATCATTCGTTCTTTGATTCGCTCACGAAAGGATCGCTCGTCGAAGTCCGAACGCGCGCGCAGTCGCACGATTTCGTCCCCGGTGTCGTCCTCGACTGTCCAACGAAGCCAAGTTTGCGCGGTGACGAAGAGCCGCAAATCCTCGTCCGGTTGCGTCGCGGCGATGACGAGATGAAAGTGTCGTTGAATCGCTTGCGGCCGCGCCAAGCGCGCTTGTTGTACGTCCCGCTCGTCTCGCGCAAACTCAGTTACTCGGCCGTGTATTTCAAGAATCCATTCCGACCGATGCCGTTTGGGATTCCGAACCTCGTCCGGATCTGTCCAGAACGTACGACCGGTTTGGATTTGTACGAGCTCGTGTATGCGCGCGTGAAGGACTTTATCCATGCGTCGACGCCACATGAGTGGACCGCAACCGAACTCAGTAACACGCACGCGCTCGTGTCGAATCACATTGACGACATCTTTTCTGGTTTGAACGCATCGGCGGGCTTTGTGCTCCGTCGCGTCGAGAACAAGGGATTGACGGACGCCCGGTCGTCGTGGCTCACGCGGAGCTTTGGGCAGACGATCCCGTGTACGCGCGAGTTGTTGGATATTCTGGAGGAAGAGACGATTGCGATCGATTGGGACCTCGACGTGTTCCAGGACCGCGTGCTGATCGATCGCATGAAGCACGTCGAAGCGCATGCGAGCGTTGCGAAGAACGAAGCGATCGACAAGGGCCCCGTGCCGCTCAAACACTGTTTAGATGCATTCACGTCGGAAGAGAAGATCAGCGAGGTGCGATTTGTTTTGGATAACGTGTATAGAACAAAGCTGCGTCGGTACTGAACTGACTCTCTGACTGGCTATATACTTACAGGGCTACTGTTCGAGCTGCCGCACGCACGTCGAGATGACGAAGAAGCTCGAGATCTGGCGCTTGCCGCCCGTGATGGTCGTCCACCTCAAGCGGTTCCAATATACGCAGACGTACCGCCGGAAGCTCGGGTCGCTCGTCGAGTTCCCGATCGAAGGGCTCGATCTGTCGTGCTGCGCGGCGCCACACGAAGAGTTTCCGGAAAAGTACCCGATGAAACGATCGAAAGACGCGCCACCAGCATCGATTGCAACTGTGACGAGCGCCAAAGATGCACCACCGACGAGCGACACGACGAGTAGCAGCACTGCGACTGACGCTGTTGGTGCGAGTTTGACGACGTCTTCGAGCCCCATCGACTCGAATGGCACAAAGCTGCTGGACGCGAACCGACCGAGCGTGACGTTTGCAACATCCACGACCGCGGAAGCGCCTGCGACGACGACAACCGCCGACACGGCGTCGGCTGCTGCTGCGAAAGCGAATGTGATCAACCGTGTGCGCCGGGGGTACACGAATACGAACCTCGACCAGTCGCGGTGCCTCGAGACGAACTACGATCTGTACGGCGTCGTGAACCACCAAGGCGCGCTCGGCGGTGGGCACTACACGTCGTACGCAAAGAACTTTCTGGACGACCAGTGGTACTACTACGACGACGAGCGCGTGCGCGTCGTCGAAGAGTCGCGCGTCGTGAGTCCGTCGGCGTACTTGCTGTTCTATTTGCGGTCCGACATGAAGGGCGTGCAGGTGAAAGACATGTTTCCACAGAACAAGAAAGGTGGGATCACGGACGAGGACATTGACCGGTTCGTGGATGAAGGCGACGAGCGCCGTTGTCAGATCATGTAGAGTGCAATGTGCAGGTCGTTGGCCGAGACAAGCAACGAGTCAGTTGTTACTCGTCTCATCAGAAGACGAGTGAAGGCATGCGAACTAGTCAGACGGACAGAGAAATAGTGGCGCGTCGTCTTGATGTATAGCTCTGCAATGTTGATCGTCATCAACCTCCCCTCCAACGAACTATGTGAATGAAAGATACAACTACCAATGTGGCTATTGTCCTGACTGCTTGGATTCGAGGCGTTCGTTACTGGCGCTGTTACACTAGCATCGTCGATCGATTGGTTCTGTTGTCGATGTGCTCGCTCAAATCGACAGGCAGGTCGCATCGTTCCTTCTGTCGAGCTCCAGGCGTGACGATCCGCTGTCCAACTCAATCACAAGGCGTGTACGCGCCAACGAGTTCTCGGAGTTGGAGCTTCTTCACGAACGGTACGATCGCATCTGGTTGCGAGCACCGGAACGTCGCTGCGAGTTTCAGACTGAGACTGTCAAAGACAAACTCCCCCAAAAAGAACTGACGCGTGCGTGGACTCGAGAGCGAGCGTCGCACACTCGTTGGTCGTTCGCTGACAACGGTGTCGACGACTGCGACCGGTGCGTAAAAGTGCACCGTGCGCAGACTCTCGCGACTGAGTCCGTCGAACGCGACGACGAAGCTATGGCGATCCAGGTGGCGCGCGAGGTCGACGAGCGTCGGGATCCGCGACACGCGGCAGATGAACGCGCCGCCATCCGGCACAGCGTCCCACAGGAGCGCAAACTCATGCGGCGTCAAGCGCGGGTCCGTCGTGTCCGCGTCGCTCGTTGCGTCGGGCGCTGCTGCGGGGCTACTATTGGCGTTTGCAGTGCTGCTGTCGTCCATCGTCGATGCCTCGCGTGCGCTACTGTCGCCATGCAACGACTGAAGCGCCGACATGCGCGCAGTCTTGTCACCTGCCGACCGAGGCGAGTGCACAGACGAGACAACGACGTCCGAGTTGGACGTTGGTGGCGATCGAGGTCGACCACTGCGGTCGTCCGTAGCGATCTCACCCCCTCGGGCGCGGCGGCTCGTCAACAGCAATGCGGCGTGACGTGCTGATCCGGGCGTTTCTCGTGCAGAGAGCAACGCGCGCTCCGTGTCGAGATGCGGCGTACGACTCGACAGCATTGACTTGTTGTTGCTACTGCTAGCAGTATTGCCTCGACTCGTCGCCGGTTTGTTTGTTGCATTAGCGCCACCGACAATCTCCCACACGCTTTCGCCCGTGACCGAGTGTACGAGGTACGAACGTCCCGATGCTTCGTGCCAGTGACGCACCCACACGCCAGCACTCGAACGCGGCGACACGAGTGGCTGCTGACTCTGCTGCTGCTGCGAACCACTGTCATCCAGTCGACTCGAGAGCACTTGATGTGCGTCGACGATCGGAATTGCGTGCTGACGCGCCGATGCTGGCAACAGCGGCTTGCGGCTGCCAGCGCGTCGTTCGTGCTTCGCGCGGCGCTGCAGTTGGCGCTTCCGACGGCGACGGATCGCGGACGCAGTCGTCGAGTAGCCACCACTACCACTCGACGACGACGACCACGAGCTGCTGCTGCTACAGTCGCTCTTGCTGTCGCTATGTGCAGGTCCATTGCGGTGCGAGCGACTCATCGCCGACGATGCGTCACTGTCACTGCCGTCGTCATCGCTATCGTCGTCATTGTTGTCGTCGTCAACGACGTCTTCCCACTCGAGCTGGTTCGGGTAGTACGGATCGACGTCAACGGTCCCGCGCTTGTGATGTGCGTGCAGTGCTGCGCCGCACTTGGCGACGACGAGCAACAGCAGCGGGACCCACAGATCGAGCACGAGCACGACGAGCGCCGTTACAACGAGCACGACCGACAAACCGCGACCGGCAAAGAACTGGCCGCTGTGGAACGCTGAGTAAAACACGAGCAGTAAGTAGAGACCGACAACAGCGTCGAGCGCCTTGACGCGCTGGACGCGCCGCAGCCAGCGTCGATTGTACTTGAGCACAATGTCACCGTCGTCGTCGTTATTGCTGCCGAGCGCTGCGAGCCGGTGGCATCGAAACAGCTTCAAGCAGCCACTGTAGCTCATGTGCTGCGTCGCAACGACGTAGGTTGCAAGCGTCATCGCGCCACGCAGCGCCATCATGAGATGGAGCGGCGCGCCGAACGCCGTGGCGCGAAACTGTACGCGATCGGCATAGCCGACAGTTGCAACGAGTCCGAGCACGACGAGCGCGACGCCGCAGGCGCCGTGGAGCCATATGAGTGCGAGCGTCCGCATGAGGACCTCGAAGCTCAAATGCGAACACTGCGGGAACGTCTTGCGTGGAAAGAAGAACTTGATGTCGTGCCACAGCGGATGGCGCTGCAGCGACGCTGGCAGTGGCACTGGCGCCTGCGCCGTAGGTTCGTTCGTGTCACTACTGCCATAAGCGACCGGCTCGGGTCCGAGGTCTGCGTATGTCGAGAACACGAGGCCGATCTTACACAGCAGGCAAACACCCAAGCTCGCGTGCGTGACGTTGATTGACTGGACGCGAAAGTACGCGTTGAAGCTCGTCTCCTGCGGCCGCAAGAGCCAGATGACGTCGATCACGACAGCGAGACACAAACCTGCAACGACTGCACGATGGTCGAGACGTGCGACCGAGTAGAGAAAGACCCCGATGCCGATCGGGACGTTGTACCGCGGTGCTGGCGTCGCACACTCAGACACCATGCCGCTCAAGAGCAGCACGTACGCGAGCTTCTGCTGCACGTGGAGCTGCCGCTGCAGCAGCTGCACGACGCGCAGCGATGGTCGGACGTGCTGAAGCGCACGCAGACAGCGAAGCTGCAGGCGCTCGCGTGTCGTGCGTGGCGCGATCACCGCAACGCGCCGACGTGGCGCGTGTTTGCTATCGTCAATTGGTGACGACGCTGTTGTCGAGCCTTTCGGGAACTCCTCGTTGTCGCCAATAGGATGCTCGGATGCGCCGGATCGCGGTGTGCGGTACTTGTGCGCAGACGCTGGTACATTCAGCCCGAGCGATAGCAGGTGTCGCGTCCGTCGGTGCACGTCACTGTCACTCTCGTCCTGCACTGCGGCGTTGCTGAACGTATTGGCGTCCACACGACCCGAGTACGGACGCACTGGCGCGAGTGGGAGCTCGACAGCACTCGGCTCCGGGACGATCAAGTTTTTCGGCGTCTCCACTTTCGGCGTGGCAACTCGCTTGGCCTGCAGCGATGGGTGGAACCCAAATATGCTGCTGTCGATCGCACTATCACTGCTCGTGTTTGCAGTCACCGAGATGGTGCTGCCACGACTGTTATTGTTCGCTAGAGCCGCAAGTCGCAGTGGCGGAATCACTGGCCGTGATGCTGCTGAGACAGACACACTCGATGCTGCTTCGCCACTGCCACGCGCTGCTTCACCGCGGTCCATTATGTCGTCACGGTCGTCCATTGCATCACGTCATGCCACCGGTATGTAGCATTTGGTTTTCGTATTCTCGCTGCGGTTTCGACAAGTTGTTCGTGCTTGTTAATAACACCCTTATCATAACCAGAAGTATTTTACCAATCCATTGCAAAAGTTTGAAAACTAAATAATTCATACGTCACTGTATAGATAGTGCCTCACTCATTACATAAACGAACAAATCGGCGCTGAGAACACGAAAATGTTGTACTTGGTGGTACTCGATAGGTTGTACGTAAGTACGCATATAACTTACGCTATTAAAAATACTGCTTTAGCGTTACGTAGCGTTGGATCAATCTCTGTCTGTTACGATCGCTACAATAGGGCTACAATAGGGCAGATCCTGCTGCTTGCTCCTGCGTCGAGCTATAGCAGCTTTCAACACACACTTGCGTGGTAGCCGTTTGGGTGTGTGTGAGTCGAGAGACGAGCATGTCGATGGATGGGAGCTGTTGTACTGTGCGTTTGATAACATATTATCAGTATATATGAATATTGGAAATGGCCGCATTATATAAGCGGTGCACAGCTTATGATGGGTAAAAGTTGCTGTGTACTTTGTCTTGTTGTTGATACTGTTATATATCTGAGTTTGCAGTATTTTTGTAACCGCTTTTGTACGACATTGTTTTTGATGATCAATGAATTAACAACCATGCTACTTATAGCTTGCGATTGCGTGCGCATGGAACGACGGTGTCTGTAGTAAGAGCAACTGCTATTACAGTAGAGTACAGGATAGGTCGGCTTTATGTTGGACAATTCGTTCACAATCAGAGTTCACTGTAAGTGCAGGTACAGTAGTAACATTTTCTGTACTTTAGTAGCATATTAGTAACTTTCCAAATTTTTAGTTATAGATATATATAATACTCGTACATAAGGCAACCTGTTAGTAACGACCACTATTGCTCGTTCCCATTTAAAACTACCAAAAAGTACACACGAAACTCGAGACGAAGCAATAGCACGATGGTACGTGTGCGTCCATATGTGCGTCCATGTGTGCATCCATGGGTGCGTCCATGTGTACATGTGTGTATACATGTGCGTGCATGCTCTCTTGCGCACACGCATGCTTGCATGAGTTTATATAAACCCACATCATTACGCTTTGACTCACGGCGTCGTTGTCATTACCACGTCCTTTCCGGCGCTGCATCGCACACACACCACATACATACACAGGCGACTGCGCGCGAGAACCTCCCACCACAAGTGGTCCAGCGCGTAGCGCGTGAGCTACGCAAACTCGTGATGGTGCCGCTTGACGGCATCCGGTACTTGCCGCAAGACGACGAGCACCTCACAGAAATCCACGTCGAAATTCGTGGTCCAGAGAACACGCCGTACGACGGCGGGTTCTTCAAGCTCAAGCTCGTGCTCGCAGACGGCTTCCCGAACGTACCACCAAAGGGTCTGTTCTTGACGAAGATCTTCCACCCGAACATTGCAACGAACGGCGACATTTGCGTCAACACGCTCAAGAAAGACTGGTCACCGACGTTTGGTATTGCGCACGTGCTCCAGGTGATTCGGTGTCTCCTCATCGTGCCATTTCCAGAGAGCTCGCTCAACGATGAAGCCGGTCGGCTCTTCATGGACAGCTACGACGAGTACGCGCGTCGTGCGCGCATCTGGACAAATATCCACGCCCCCAAGCAGTCAGCGGCGAGCACCACCACAACCGACAATAACAACAACAAGTGCAGCAATGCGCAGCAGCCGAGTGCTGCAGAACCCGACAACGTTGTCGTCGTCGTCGCAAAGACAGTCAGCGAGCACAATGTGGGCGTTCGTAGCGCACCAGTCGATAACGTAGACGCTGCCAATCGCGTATCGACTGCTCCGCGCAGCGACGCGATGCTCTCGACACCTGCAAAACTACGCGAAGTAGCGCGCAACGACAGCGACGCACTTGTTGCAGAAACGCCGACGATCTCGGCACCGTCGTCGTCCAAGAAACGCACGCTGAACTCTCCTACCGCTATGTCGGCGACGCTCAAGAAGAAGCAGATCACGAAGAAGAAGAGCATCAAGCGGCTGTGACGCTGCAGTGATTGCTACTACGCTGTGTTGATGTGGACGATGATGCGACGCTGATAGAAGCTGCTGCTGTCCTGCTGAATACAACCAGCTATTGTTGTTGTGATCGTCGTCGGCTCCAGTAGCAGTGTACGACAGACACGCAGCCTTCTTTGCTCGCATGCAAACTAACGTTATAACAATAAAAGAACGCTACTCCACGTGCTCGTTCGACTCAACTGCCTCATCACTGCGACGCTTTGCTCTCCACGTCCTGCGTACTCTCGGTCTGGACTTTCACGGAGCACGACGGACACTGGCCAATCACGATCTCCAAGTGATCCGCGTACGCATTCATTTGCGTCAAGTTGTCCTATTGGCACAAGCGCGTAATACATGATGAGCAGAGTACACAGCAAGTAAAAAGCACCAAAGACGCGCGCTTGCAGCAGGCGTCCTGCAAAACGTACCTCAAGTGCCTTGATGCGACCTTCGAGTACTGTCGAATCGCCATCGCCAGTGCTGGCATCAGCAGCAGCACCAGCAGCAACAACAACAGGCGGTGGTGGCGCATTCGCCAGTTCCTGCAACTTGCTCTCCATGTCGGCGAGTTGCTCCTCGAGTTCTGCGATGCGGTCGTCACGCTCTTGCACACTTGCAGCGGTTGATTCGTGTCGAGACGCAGTCTGCGCAAGCTCCGCAGTGACTTGGTCGCGCTCGACTGTGCATATATAGCAAATCAGTCCCAGCAGGACGAGTAGACGTGCAAGTGCTTCTGTCCATCCACACGTTACCTCGTATCGCGTCGACTGCAGTGTGCGCATCGGCGATTTGCGCTTCGAGTCGCGTCTTCTCCAACTCCAACTCCGTCTTGAGCGTTGCGCAATCTGCACACACGCGCGGTTCGTGATATGGCGAACCAGGAGGCGCGCGCTCGCCACTGATTATGTCTATCGTTGCTACTTCCACAAAGACTCGACGTTAGCGCTCAGTAGTACAGAGCAAAGTGGTGTTTGGGCCATCCTAGAAGGTGGCGACAGTACCTGCAGATCCAGATGTACCAGCGCTGTCTGCTGCATCGATAATACTCGCCGAAGTCGCAGATTGCGTCGGCGTCGCTTGCTCTACTGACGACTGCTATATGACAAAACTCAACACGTCAAACATACAAAAACATGAGGCAGGTCTTCCACAACATGTCTATGCTATGCAGCAGCCCGCACCACGTCGATCGTTTGTGCAGTTCGCACTTCGTCGACTGGTCGTACTGCGTCGTTTGGCTGTGCGCGCTTGCGTTTATTTGGCTCGGCGCCGATCCACTCTCCGCACTTGTTTGCGACCTCATTCGAGATCGCCAAGTCTGCAGCAGCAGCAGCAACAACAGCAAACATCAGTGACAATGTTGTAAGCATCTACGCTTGCATGCATCCCACCAGCACTGTTGAGTGAAAGAGAGAGTGAGAGAGAAACACACAGAAGAACCTTGGATCGGTGGGTACGCGTTCGCCGCCTGCAAGTGGGAGAGCAACTGCGCTGCTGACTTCATCCGACAGGCGATCGACCTGGTGGTTAGTCATGTGTGTGTATAGAGACCAGATAGTGCGTGTTAGTGGACTTGGCATTGCTCGCTACACGCGTCTGTATTGTCACTGCGTCGTGGACTTCGCATCACGCATTCGTACTTGACGTAATCGCGCTTCATGTCCTGCGTCACGCCTTCGAGGCGCTTCAGCTTGGCGGTCAGCGCTGCTTGCAAGTCCCGCGATGCCTGCAACTCGCTCTTGAGTTGCTTGACTTCGTCTTCCCGCTCGTTGTTCGTTTGTTGGAGGCTGCCGATCGTCTCACAGAGCTTTGCTTTGCTCGCATGGGCGGCAGCGACTTCGTCGTGTGCTGTTCATAGGACGTATATCCACGAGGAGGTCAGTACACGCCAGGCGATTGCACGCCATGTATATAGTACGCACAAAATCATAGGCAGTACCTTGCTGAAGCTGGTCTTTGAGCAACCGCTGCTGCGTGCGGATCGACGTCTGCTCAGTGCTTTCTCGGCTCACGCGCTGCTCGTGCTTGCTGATCTCATGCAAGAAACTATCGAGACGCGCGAGCTCATGGCGTGCGGAAGAGCTCGCCATGTTGAACGCAGCCGATGGTCGTAGTCGATGCGGATTGCCTCTTGCGGTCGACGGATGTGTGAAAGTGCAACCGAGATCGAGGTCGTGGAAGTGCATGATTTTGTCCGTACTTAAAGCATACTTATCGTGAAAAGTGAGTGCGGAAATGGCAAGATGAAAGGGCAACTAAAGGCAACTTACCTTTTCGGCAGTCGAACGTCGCTTTAGTTGCCGTCGCCAAGTAGACTGAGCTGCTAAGATATCTGTCGGCCATGACGACGGCAATATCGAGTACCACTTATCGTGCCCTTCGTGCATTCCTACTCGACACGCCGCTTCCCGCCGCCGTGACGAATGCAGTAGCCCCAGTGCGTACAGCTCTATTGCAACCGTCAAGAGTACGCCGCTTCCCTCCGCCGTGAGTATTGCGTTGCTACTTCCAGGTCGAGCTAAGATATTGCAACTTGTGACGTCGCACTATTTTTTCTCGCGAGTACATCGTTTGCAAGCACATTGCGGCGTCGCTGGACAGGATGCTTGTCTCGCTCTGTAGTTGTACTGGCGCAAGTGGTGGTTCCCGTAGTCCAGACAGGATGCTTTTAGTGCTGCTCTGCTGCTGTACTGGCGCATTGCGATGAGTGATTTTGTGGAATTCGACTGCTACTATAAACGGTCTCGTATGCGCTGAGGTCGTCGTTTTCGCTGTATACTTCATCTATGTATGTGTATCGCGAGAGCTTTGAAAAGTTGACCAATATTCCATACTGTGTACACCTTTTTCCATGTACATCTTAAGCTGTTTCGAATGATCTCTATTCATTCGTGCTCGTGGAATCGCCTTGAATTCCACACCGCACATGCACTCATCGAGCCACGCTATGATGTCTGCGCGACGCTGTCCGACCACGCGATTACCGAGCGCATGTAGGGTCTTCACGACAGGCAATACTACCTCACACTTCACCACTGCATTGTCCAAGAAGCCACGAGCCTTCGCTTCGCTCAAATACGCCATAACGGCACTCTAGTAGGACGCCACTCGCTCTGCATCGCCAATGGCATCGTAGAGCCTCTGAAAGCTCAATAACGTCGTTGATGAAGCGCTTGGGCGTATAAACCAGATCTGTTTCCAGTGTTGCTTGTCGTGCTGCTACATATTCTGCTGCTTCCTGTGCTGCTGCTACAAATTCTGCTTCTACTCGTGCACAGGCTGCTTGTGCTGCTTTTTTCTTGATCTTCTGCAGGTAGTTCCAGCGTCCCATGCACTGGTCCGCCATTTTGGGACCTCCAGTGGCGCATCGTTTACTCGATCAGCCACTGCGGCCCAGCCTGCTTTTCCATGCGCGCGCTCCGTTGGCAGCTTTGTCTCTTGCCCTGCAGTGAATTCCGACATCGTTGTACTACTGGAGCTGTGGTGATGTCGGTGACGATGACATTGCAACTGTGACGTGAGCAGACTCAACAACGGATCTTTGCCTAAGGGAACAGCACGTATACTTGCGAAATTCAAATGTTAAATAAAATAGTGTCTATATATTTCACATGTTTTCCCTAAACAAAGAATCGAGCCAATCACTTTGGGAAATCAATATTCGAGCCAATCACAGCTTGCCGATTGCAAATTATTAGGGCTAATATTCATCGCCAAGGTCAACTTGCAGATAAAATCAGAAGCAGGGTAACAGGATCAGAACCAGCGTTTTCTGCTGTTTGATTGGCTTGTTTGGCGTCGCTTCACACTTCGCATACTGCATTTCACATCGAAGCAACGACTTCGACTTGTGCTTAGCGATGAGCAGCACCGGCAACTTTGACCTCGACCACGCGTACTTGCGCACGACCGTCGCAGCGCCGCTCACGGAAGCGATGGCGCAGCTCGCAGTGCTGCAGCCCGACGACCCGGTCGAGTTCCTCGGCAACTACTTGCTCAAGTTTGTCGCGAACGAGCTTGAGAGACAGCGTTTACAGGAGCTCAAGCGCGAGCAGTCGCACGAGTCGAGAGCTACCACTGTGAGCGCCACAACGCCAGCAACACAGCAGACGAGTAACAGCGGCGACAAGATCAACAGTGCCAATGCTATGCAGAGCGAGCTCGAGCAGGTGCGCGTCAGACATGTACATCCGGCGCGTGTACATTGATCTATCCGCATGAAACTGATGCATTTACTGCACGCACAATCTCTGCGTGCTTTTGTGACCACACCACACGACACAGGAGCGCGCGATGCTCGCACAGTTGCAGTCCGAGAGCAGCGTCGCTGATGTGTTCCAGCGCTTTGTAGCGTGGCTCTGTGCAGCGATGCACGCAGAAGAAGCATACGTCGGTCGAAAGTGCATAAACCCAGCTGGCAATGCACTAGTGCACTGGGTCGCGAGTTCGCGCGCCGACTCGGTCACGCTCGACAAGTTTGTCAGCGAAGATCGCGGCGTCACGTTTGACGTGTTCAAACAAGTCGATGACCCTGCTGCGCCAGTCGACGCTGACGGGAACGCGCTGCCGCCTGCTGTGCCTGCATTCGTGCACATCGAGAACGTCCTGCGCGAGCCGCGCATGCAGTTCTTCCATGTCCCAAAGCTCGGCGCGTTCGTCGCAAAGGGACTCAAGTACCACAGCTTCCTGCACGCTGACGTCTTCAACGACGCGAACCCTGAGAGCCCACACATGAAAGAAGATTGGCTCGTTGTTGCGCTCGACACAATGGGCCAAGCGCGTGCGTTCACACCACGCGAGCTCGATACGTTCCAGCGCGCGTGTGCGCTGCTCGTCCAGAGCCTCGAAGAGCTCGAGCGCACGCTGTACATGAACGACGTGGCGCACAAGAGCTCGCACGAAGACGGCGACGCGCTGCTGCACGAGTTCCACGTCGCGTTCGCAGCGCAGGTCGCCGTGCAGGAAGAAAACCTCGCACTGCAGCTCCAAGCGCTCCCAGAAGCCGAAAAGCTCGCGAAAGAGATCGAGCTCCGTGCTGCGTTCATGACGTACTTGCTCGTGAACCACACGCCGACGCTCGCGATGGCAGCGACGCGCGTCGTGCCGTTCAAGCCACCGGTGCTGCTTGCGTTTGCAGCAGCGCTCAGCTTGCTGGGGTACGCCAAGTCGATGCTGTACAACCCCGTGACGCAGTCGCCGTGCTGGACAAAACTCGCACCGCTGCTCAACGAGAGTGCACTCAAAGCGTGTCTCGAGGCATTCCCGACGGCCAACCCGCCGACTGTGGCAGACGCGAAGCTGGCGCTCCGTGACGTCGCAAAAGCCGACGTTGAGAGCGGCAGTCCGATCGCGCACTGTCTGTATCTTTGGGTCCAGGCAGTCATCGCACACCGCGAGAGCCTCGATGCGATTGCAGAGCTCGCGCGACAGCAAGAGGCAGACGCTGCAGACAACGGCGCCGACGAGTGAGCACCGCGACAGAGTGAAGCTGTTTTATATCATCGTGCGAGCATACTAGTAGGCAACTCAGTGAATAACGTGAGCGGAAACAATCAGCGCAAGGTCCCTCATGCATACTCGAGCGATAAGCAATACATTTTCGATCCATGAATGACGACGTCTACCAATGCTGCCAATGCTCCGTCAGTTGCTGTGTGTGCTTTTCGTAAACATGACAACATCGTCCACTGCAGCAACGACTAACAGACTCGAGAGGATGCGGAGCACTTGCATGATTGAATGCGATCTGGAAGCGAGGTGGAGCTGGAGCAGTAGACTTCAGTGCGCGAGATCGATAATGAACTGTGCAAGTGCATGTGTGTGTTTGT